>CAUYLG010011128.1:0-10329 GCA_963573385.1 Cacajao melanocephalus | reverse complement strand
GTTTTAAAGTGACTCGAAACAGTTACTCTTGGTATGTTTAGACCCTCAACTAGAAAACACATTTATGTTTAGGTATTTTACATTTATTTTTTATTTACTGAATTTTCCTTTATTAAGATTATATTATGAACAATATCAGTATTGGCTGGGTATGGTAGAATGATTCATTCAGATTGGTTGAGACTTAGGTGCTCGCTTCAGCAGCACACGTACTTAAACTGGTTGGGACTTGGGCCATGCCAGTGTTTAAATATTTCTCTATCCCCTGCCTTGATGGGCCCTGCCCTGCCATGAAAAGTTGACTAAAGTAAGCTTAATTCCTTAAAATGTGATTTTAATGTGCCTACTTCTCTTGCAAGACATTTGCCAAGGTTCTAAACTTATTTCTGGATAAAAACAGGTAATGAATTCTATTATCTCCTCAAGAAATTAATTCCTTGCATTTACAGAAGAAGGTTTGACAAAACTTTGCAGTCTTCAAATCAAATGAACTATGCAGAGAAGAAACAGCTTTTACTTACTTGCATGAAGTACTGAAGGTGTGACCTCAATTTCACTTGCTGCTTTATCAGACTGAAAGGCTGAGATATTGTTGGTGCCAAACTCACTACCAAATCTCTCTGGGCTCTGGGTATGCATGGAGCTGGCATTGGTATCATCACCTCCATGATAAAGATCTTGCTCAGCAAACACTGCAACCAGCTAGAAATGAAACAGGAATGTGCATTTATAAATACATTTAAATAACTACCAAAAATTCATATTTACAGACTTTGATATAAGTCTACAGGGGGAAAATACCAATATGAGTGAACTCAGAATGTTAAGTTTTAAAAAGTAAAACCTCAAAAAGACAGTGTTTCTGCTAATGTTGATGCTTTACTTTCACACTTCTGAAATGAACATTTTATAGTCAAAATTCTATGGCTGAAAAATAATGAAACTGTTTGCTATCACAACATCTTAAGACAGAAATAAATTTAAATATGTTCTAAAATGTAGGCTATATTGTTAAGTAAAAAGAAAAATGCAAAAGACAGAATGTAGATATATACATGCGTAGTATAAGCTACACTTCACATAATGAAAAGGGGATATTAAAAATCATACACATTATCTACTCATTTGTGCATATCTAACAAGGTTAAAAGGGAATTTAATGAAATGGAAATCTAACAAAAGATAATCTAATAATATAAGCACACAGAAAGAGGTGAGGAAGAACATAACTAGCCTAAGTAACTTTGGAAAATTCTATTTTCATTGTTGAAAGCTAAAGAAGGAAAAAACTGTCCCACAAATACTATCTTCTAATTAGCAAATTTGTTTCTCAAGAAGCACGTCGTTTCACAATTCTCAATCTACTATACACACATACACACACACACACACACACCAGGAACAAACAAAAAGTGAACATAACTTGGAAAATAAAAGCCAATGTTCTCACCGTTAGAAGTTACAAAGAGGGAAACACTAGAATGAACTTGGTGGTGTTAGAGTGGAATCAAGGCAACGGTATGAACTCACAGTTTTTGTAAGTAGGTAGGTAGGTACATAGTCAGATAGGTATAGACAAATGTTAATGCATGTGTTAGTATACCAACATAGAGTTCCAAGCTCTGTCCATGGAGAAATCATACAGCCAATGACATTCCAGTGCTAATGAGCGCACCTAGTGCTCAGATCATGGTTTCTAGCACCATTCTCCAGTTAGTGAACCAGGTTTCCCAGAAATATGATTAATTTCAGGCCTCTGAGGTCAGGGAAGACACATGATAAGCCTGGAACACTGTGATGCCAAAAATAGGGAAGTACTAAAAAATGATGAAGGCACGTAAAGGAAACAGGTGCCAACCTGAAGTCGCTTTCAATGGCCAATGTTGAGACAACTTGAAAACAAAATAAATAATGTTAGCATTGGATCATTATCCAAAGAATACACTAAACAGCCATAAGTCCATAATAATATATATAATTAAATAAATAAGTGGTGTAGAATGAATAGCTGTTTTCTACTGAAGCATTCCAAATAAATACAGAAAGAATGATGGAAAGAAATTATTAGGCAACCTCCACCTTAACAACTGCTGTAGATAAAAATCTACTCATGGGTGCTAGGATTAATGGCTGAGAGTACGATAACAAATAGGATATCTGATTATCTCTAAATGTCTCCCCATAGATACATTTCAACTAAAAGGGGAAAAATACTTGGCAGCCACCACTGTACAAAGATTAACGTCACCAGTAATAAGACATGGCAACATCACATACCATCTGATAAAATGCACTGAGAAGTATGTAACTACTTCTGTGGTATTCCTGCCACATGATCCTATCTATTTCATAGACTGGACCTCCATCTGGGTTTGTCTGATGCTTTCTCATGATTAGATGGAAGGTTAACTTATGAGGAAACATCAGACGACCCCAAATGGAGGTGCAGTCTACAAAATATTTACAAACTAAATAGGATTCTTAAAAAGTATCAAGGTAATGAAAGTAAAAGAAAGAATAAGGAAATTACGCAAACTGGAGGAGCCTGAGGAAATATGAGAACTATATGCCATGAGGACAGAAAATGGGTACTAGAGGGAGAATTCAGATGCACCCTGAAGATCAGTTGACAGTACTCATTCAATAGGAGTTTCTCACCTTTAATAATTATTCTATGATTATGTTAAACATTAGCATTAGGGATAAATGAAGGGTATGCAGAAATACTGTTAATATTATTATTTCAATTTTTCTGAAGTATACAATTATTTCAAATTGAAAAAATTTTAAATAAAAATTGATTCTATTTCTTCTTATAACTAATACAGCTCTTAAAATATTAATCCACTTATTAAACATCCCAAAGGGAATAAAGTTCTAAGAATCTACAATGACTGTCACCTTGTGATATTCACCCTATGGGCCCATGTCTAGAGCAACTACAGTTAGGATTCTAAGGAAAGAACCATGGCTAAAGCCAAAATCAACCCCTTTTCTGCCTCCAATCAAAGGACTGAAATATTCATGTATAGCGTGTGAATAGCACACATAATTAAATCCTCATTTTATAAATAGTTTTGTCACTTGGAACAAATGCTATTTCTGTGAATATGTATATTTTACATATCATCAATCTATTTATGAGACAACAAAGAGGATCATAGAGACATGTAAACAAACAAGATGCTCAGAACCCTACTGAGGAATAATATAAAATCACCCGATTTGGAATCTGAAAGGAGTGTAAATGGTAAAAAGAAATCAAAACAGGATGAATAGCTGAGCCCCTCAAAGTTATAGAGAGCAACTTTTTCCTGAAAATGGCAAAATAATAAACATGTTTTGGAGCTGTGGTCCACATCGTCTGTTTCATACTCTACTCGACCTTTGAAGCATGAGTGCAGCTATAGATGACACATGAACAAGTAAACAGGGTTATGTCTAAACAAAGTTTAAGTATAAAAGCAGTACTGATAGGGTTTTTGCATATGTTACTTTATGACTTTAATTGCTTAAAGTATTTCCTGGAAACTCCAAGTTGTTAATAAATGTTAGTTATTTTTATTTGGGAAAGTTTCAAGAGATTGAGGTTATCAACAGAGGAATATGAAAGACACTGGGCATTAGGCTAAGCCATACAAACTTTATCCTGAAAACCGTGGGGTGTCCCTGAATGCCCATGAGTTTAGTTTGGATTTATTCCGTCTGAAGTGTAAAGGAGTATGCAGAAAGACTAGGAGCGTAAACACTCATAACTCATTAGTCCAACAGTAAAGAAATCCTAAGGGCCTAGACTAATGGAAAGGCAGTGAAAAGTCGGTTAAAATGTGTAATTTTTCAAATGCAGAAGTGAGACATTTAAAAGGACTGTATGTGGTGGGTGGGTGTCACTACAAAGGAGATCGATGAATTTTGGGCGTGTAGATTTGTGGTACTGGTGGTTAGGCAGGGGAGAAGCGCACTAGTAAACAAGGACAAAAGATGATGCATTTTGGTTTGGGGAAAAGTATCACATGCTCAGTATCCAATTCCTTGTAAACACCTGGAGATGGGAGTCTGTTGTGCAAAGGGAGTACGAGATTATACACAATTGGGTGATGCCGGCATTCCGAAGAATTGAAGCCACGGATTTCATTAAGGACCCAATCTAAATGTGGACCACACACAGGAATCAGAACCAAAACCTAGACACAGACCAGACTGCGGGTTTGTCTTCCCTTTCCCCAAACGCACTTTCGGAAGAATTTGGGAACTGATAAAAGAATGTAAGTAAACTCCAGGAAACAGGGATCCACAGAAGCTGGGGAAAGGAAAGTACATGAAGAGACATCAGTAGTACCTGCTCGCTACAAGGAAGCTCTTCCAAATGTCAACGCATATTTTCAACAAGTGGGACCCAAAGTGATTTCACACCAGTGCTCTAAAACATCTGATATTTGAGCAATTTGGGGTATAAGGATGCCAACCCTCACAGTCAAAAATCCGAGTTAAACTTTTTTTTTTTTTGAGACGGAGTTTCGCCCTGTGGCCCAGGCTGTAGAGCAAAGGCACGATCTCGGCTCACTGCAACGTCTGCCTCTTGGGTTCAAGCGACAGGCCTGCCTCAGCCTCCCGAGTAGCTGGGATTACAGGCGTACATCACCATGTCTGGCTAATTTTTTCCGTATCTTTAGTAGAGATGGGATTTCGGCATGCTGGCCAGGCTGGTTTGGAACTCCTGACCTCGTGATCCACCCACCTTGGTCTCCCAAAGTGCTGCGATTACAGGCGTGAGGCATTGCGCCCGGCCGAGACTCTCGACTACCCCAAAACGTAACTCCTAGCAGTCTTTCTCACTGGTAACACAAGCAGTTAAGACCTATTTTCCCTGTTATTTACATCATACAATGAATATGCTGCTCCCAGCAGAGGCCGAGACTCTTGTCCGGGCACCCCCTCACAGCCCCCACTCCAGCTTCCCCAGACTCACCCTCCGAGGGGCTACTTTCTCCTCACTTCAGTCTGGGGCCACATTCTCCCGCAGGGCCTGGCAGGAGGCAAAGCAGAAGGTGAGGTGGCTATAAAGCCAAAGCTGCCCTCTGCATGCACAGCAGCTTCCGAGGGGCTCCTGCCCCTCCCCCCACTGTCTGTACCCTAGTTCTGATAGGATGAGAAGGAACCTTTTGGCCAACCCTGATTGGGTCATACTATCCAATCAGAGTTGTTTTACACACTGGATCTCATCCAATCTGAACATGCCTTTCAGGAGGCTCATTTAAATAGGAGCCAATATAAATAGTTTCTCCGTGGGCTTCCCTCATTTCCTCCTACTCCAGGTTTCTTGGTTTCTGCTTCTCCGCCCTGGGCAGGAGGAGAAGGAAGAGGACCGGGCGCCGCCTGCCTGCACTCTCCCTGGATGCTGGAGGCTGCTCCGCCCTGGGCAGGAGGAGAAGGAAGAGAACTGGGCGCCGCCTGCCCATACTCTCTCTGGAGGCTGGAGGCTGGAGGCAGCAAGGTGACAACAGCGTGGCCTCCACTGCGCCTACTCCCAGAGCCCAAGAAGTCCAGAGCCTGTGGCGTCCAGCGCTGAAAGGAGGAGACGGCTGCCCAGCGAAGGGTGAGTCTGGGAGTCTGGGGTGCCGGCGGCGGAGGGTGCCTGGGTAGGAGTCTCGACCCCCGGGGAGCGGCGTGCGGTGAAAGGCAGGAGGGCTCCTGCGGCGCCGGGTGTTGCAGGCCGGGGAGGGAGGCCGCAGCCTGGGAGCCCAGCGGAGCCTTCTGCCCCTCCCGGAGCTGTCATCTCAGCCTAAGCCAGAACCCCTCCAACGCACTGCCCACCCACCCCCTTTTCTTCCTGAATCCCGGGCTCTGTGTGGCTTGAACCCAACTCCCGGCATCCTCCTCGTCTTCTCAGAGCCCATGGGGGTGGCGCTGGAGGAGCTCGGGTCGGAGAGGAGCCTTCCCCTTCCTTCCGTGGAATCCCTGGAGCCTCCGTGTGCTCCGGGACTGGGGTCCAGGGCCTCCTACCTGCCCCGCGGTGAGAAAGGGAGGCCGGATCAGAACCCGATGAGAGGGCGCTGGAGTCCGTGAGCGGAGGGAGCCTTGGCCGGTAGCCGGGGAGGAGGATGGGGTCCCCCTGGGCCCCGGTACCCGTACTGCCGGGGCCTCTGTCCCCTCCTGGGTGTCCTGCCCCCTAGGGTCCCGCCCTCCGGGCTGCCTGTAGGTATCCTTTCATCTGGAACTGGAAATAACCAGCTTCAAAGAACGGCTTAGCAAATCTGTATTCGCCCATGGACCCCTTTCCCCCCCGCCCCCCATCTCTAGTGTTCTTGTCTTGGGTCATTTGCGTTTTTTCTATATTGATGTGAAGCGTTTTTAAAGACACTATGGATTAGTCCTTTATTGGTTCATTTCTGTTGTAGGTAGTTGTTTCCCAGTGTGGTCTTTATTGTTTAATTTCATTTTTTATTTCCTGCTTTCTTGTACAAAGGAATCGAATCGATTTTATACCTTGATCATGCATCCACTAGTCACTTCGCTTAATTCACCCATGAACTGTCATTATTTTAGGGTTGTGGTGAATTTTCCATGTATGTAATTGTCAGTCGCATGTAATCATTTGCTGGTTACATGTTGGACATTATACTTTATTTATTTTTGTCTTATTGTCCTAATTAAACCTCCAATACAGTGTTAATGCGGGTGGTGTTTTAAGGAAATCTTGTTTACTTTTGATTACAGGGAAAAGGTTTTAATAAGCATGTATTACTTAAGTTGCTTTTAATAAGTTTATTTTAGACTAAATCAAATTAAAGAAGTTGCCCTCTTTAACATTTGATAAGTTGTGAGTTCTTATTGAATTTTGATGTGCTTTTTCACATTTATCCTTAATAATTATGATTTTCTCCCTTTTGCCAGCAATAGGATGTTATACATAATTTATTTTTAAGAGTTAAAAATAAATATTGTGTTTTTTAGTATATTGCAGTTGGTATCAGTGAATTAGGTTTTTAATAATGGTTTAATTCATGTAACAATGTTTTTCTTAGAATATTTGTATCCATGTGTGTGAAATAGGGCATCTATTATTTCTGGTTTTTGTTTTTTTTTTTCTATTGCCTGGTCAGATGATGTATTAAGGTAATGCTGGCCTCATGAGACAAATTGAAAACATTCCTTTCTTTCTCTTTGAGAGAGTCTGAACATTGTTGATATTTTTTTTCCCTTAAATATTTGGAAAATTTTCAAAGTCTGATCCTGGTGTTTTCCTTGTGGAACATTGTTTGTTGATTTGATTTTTTAAAATAGTTAATTTTGTTAATATATATAGGGTTGTTCTTACACTAATT
This sequence comes from Cacajao melanocephalus, assembly GCA_963573385.1. NCBI lineage: Eukaryota > Metazoa > Chordata > Mammalia > Primates > Pitheciidae > Cacajao > Cacajao melanocephalus. The sequence continues at coordinate 3,004 of CAUYLG010011128.1, read as the reverse complement.
TTTGTGTCAGTTTTAGTAAATTGGATTTTCAGCATCATCCACTGTGATCTCTGTTGTCAGACTTTTGAGCCTGTGTATTTCACAAAATTCTCTGATTGTCTTGTTATAATACTGCTATGTAGAGCAGGCTGTTGTTTTGATCCTGATATTGGTCGCTTGTGTTTTTGAATCTTTCTCAATCCATTTTGCTTGTGGTTTATTAACTATATTAATATTTATAAAAACAACTTTCAGCCTTGGTTTGTATCTGTTGTATTTTTTTTCCATTTCATTGAGGTTTGTTTTTGTCTTTATTATTGCCTTCATCCTTTATTCTTTCAACTTGATTTTTCTTTCTTGATTCTTGAGAAAGAAGTTGAGGTGATAGATTTTCAGTGTTTCTGGACTCCTGCCCTGCACAGATCCTCTCTCACCGTAACCTGTTTCATGTGGGGTAGAGTTTAGAAAATGTTTATTGGCCTCTTTACCTTATTTTTTTTCATATACTCTTCTTACTTTGTTAACTTTTCTTTAGGTTTTTTTTCCCTCATATTAATTTGAAGGACTTATCATTAAAAATCTGTAAGTTAGCCCTTTATTGGCTCATTTTTGTCATAAGTTCTTGTTCTCTAGTTTGATTTCTGTTATTTATTTTCTTTGTTTTCATGGTTGTATATAATAACCTGGTTGCTAATGATCTTTTATGCAGTGGCTTTACCTAATTTAGTTATTAATTATAACACTTTATGTCATGTTAGGCTGTGCTAAGTGCTTCTGGGAGCAGCCAGGTCTCCCAGAACTCCCCATTTACTCTAAAGACTTAACAGCCTACATGTGTACATGCTGGATAATATCACCTGTGTAGGGCAGTGTACTTGTAAGAGTTTCAGGTTCCTCATACTTAGCCACTAATCTCACGGGTCTTGGTACACAACCTCACATATACACATGAATGCACACATGTGCACACATTCATACATACATGCAGATGTGCACACACAAATCTGGGTGAGAAAGTCAGATGTATATGAAACATTTCATGCTTTGTAAGCCATCTGGCTGAGTAGGGAAAACAACGTACTCGTTATCTTGGAAGAGGAGATGAAGGGAGGCGAGCTGGATATGTCCAGTGGGGAGAAAGCCAGGAGCCACCCCACCTAAGATAGAGGTCTCTGCATGGATGGTACCCACAAAACATATCAACAGGAAGGACACAGTCACCACCAGGTCAATGATGAGTTTCATGAGTGTCAACTAACTGTGGCCATCTGAATTAAAGACCTGGCAGTGCGTTAACTTAGCAATTGAGCTTTCTGTATGTTACCTTACTAACTTTCTGTGTATTTGCTTATTAACTACGTGTAATTAAATGGTGATTAACCATTTTCTGAGCCAAAAGTTTTGTATAATTTCAGTGTAGTAAAAAAATGTTATGAGTTTAACACTATAACTTGAGATCTAAAAACAAACAATTGCATAAGAATTGGTCAGATACTTGTGTTTGAAACATACTGAAGTCTTCAAAATTAATCTGATAGCTCTGCAGTTGGTATGCTACATAAGAGAAAATATTTGGCATGAAGGGGAGTAAACACACTACATGTATGCAAGTAACAATGGAAAGAACGTTAACTCTAGACTTACTGAATAATTACTCTGGAATTCATATGTAGAGAAATTCATTATGAATAGTTGTGCTCAGATTATTAACAATCTTCCCAAAAGCAGAAAGCTCATTGTCAAGAAGATCCATTTAAATGGAATGATTTAGGAGATGATTTCAGGCGCAACTCTGCATTGACTCAGCATTTATTAAGTCATACAGCAGGCTGCTGGAGGCCTCGTTGTGGCCTGAGCTGGTATTCAGTGTCTTCCTCCTTCCTTCTCAGTAGACTTCCTTGGCCTTGATGACAATACATGTTAACATACACAAATCTCAAAATACACATAACTTTCCTCCCCCACAAGCCAGGGTATCAGCTCTGCAAATCAGATGACCCCAGGTTCAGTGGGGGTGACAGGGAATGCCACCCCACTTTCCTGCTTGGCTTCCATCCCCTGAGGAGCTCTGGGGGCCTTCCTTCTGGACAGGGAATGTGTCTCTCTGGCTTCTTCAGCCAGGTACAAGAGGCTTTGAGGACTTGTGTCTGTCTCTGGAAAGAAGGAAGGAACCTGTGGCATCTTCCTCAAGCAAAAGCACATCCAGCCCATGGCCCAAACTTCAGAGTGGGGCAAGGGGTCCAGCACAGCCCCTCCATTTCTGCAGCAGAGCCCAGAAGATGCATCCATTGTGGAGGCTGGCTCAAACCTCCAAACACCATAGGCTTGAAGTGTCTTTGTTGACACAGCCGTAACCACTTTCTCCATGGGCCATGGCAAGTTTTTATTTTTGGCTTTTGTTATTTGTTTGAGACAAGGTCTCACTTTGTGGCCCAGGCTCGAGTTCAGTGGTGCAAACTCAGCTCATTGCAGCCTTCACTTCCTGGGCTCAAGCACTCCTCCCACCTCGGCCTCCTAAAGTGCTAGAATTCCAGGCTTGAGCCACCACTCTGCGCCTTGTGTAGAAGTATTATACATTATCTTTAAAACATAGTTTGGTGCTAATAATCGAAAACTGGGTTGCTGTTTATTATTAATATGCTCTTTGTGGAGCATCTAATAAAATGCTTTGCTTCATAACCTGAAACAAAAGGTTTCACTGTATTTCCTTGATCAGATCAACAACTGTGGAAGTCTTGGATAATCATATTGTCACTCAAAAGAAAAGCAACACCCATCTTTAAGGAAACTTTCTGTGTTTTATTGGTAGTTGAGAAAGAACAGATTCCTTCAGCAGTGGCAGCAGTCAGATAGGATATGGATTTTTTATTTTTATTTTTTTACTTTGCTAAATACTGAGGCTCTGTTGAGGAGGAAGCTTCCACAGTAGGGCCTAGGAGAGCTGCAGCCACCATGTCCACACTGTTAGGCACAAACAGCAATGTAGTTTCCCAGAGAAAACAACTTCCAAGGGTAGATTTGTGAT
>CAUYLG010011127.1:0-56164 GCA_963573385.1 Cacajao melanocephalus | reverse complement strand
TTCCAGTTTTTGCCCATTCAGTATGATATTGGCTGTTGGTTTGTCGTAAATAGCTTTTATTATTTTGAGATACGTTCCGTCAATACCTAGTTTATTGAGGGTTTTTAGCATAAAGGGTTGTTGAATTTTGTCAAAGGCTTTGTCTGCATCAATTGAGATAATCATGTGGTTTTTGTCTTTGGTTCTGTTTATGTGGTGAATTACGTTTATAGACTTGCGTATGTTGAACCATCCTTGCATCCCCGGGATGAATCCTACTTGATCATGGTGGATAAGCTTTTTGATGTGCTATTGCAATCGGCTTGCCAATATTTTATTGAATATTTTTGCATCAATGTTCATCATGGATATTGGCCTGAAATTTTCTTTTCTTGTTGAGTCTCTGCTGGGTTTTGGAATCAGGATGATGTTGGTCTCATAAAATGATTTGGGAAGAAGCAATGGATTTTTTAATTAAAAAGTCAGCTTTATCCACAGAATATGATGTTTGGAGAACTGAACTCAGGTTCCTGGCATCACTAATTATTAGTTGCATTACCTTGTGCAAATAATTAAGACTTTCTGAACCTCAATATACATAAATGGGAAACAATAATAGGACCCACACCACAAGATCATTGTGAGATTTTTCTAAATGTCTGTGAAAATTTGATCAACTATTAAATGATATACAAATGTTAGCAACCATTATCAATGCATTATTCTATTCTAAGCTTTTAGAAAAGCATTTTTCAAATGTCTTTCCTGGAAACTTTATTCTTCTGCTCAGACTTCCTAGTATTCTCTTTTCAAAACATCTTAAAACAATAAAATATTTAAGATATAATTGAAAGAAAGGATTTAAGCTAAATGTGTTATATTCTAGGGTTATATACTTCTCTCCACATGAAACACATTTAGCTTTCTAACATTATCTCTGCATTTCTTTGTATTTATGAATTATAAAATAACTCACACAGCAGCCTTGGTTTTTTAAAATGTGGAATACAAAGGACCTAAGAGAAAATGAAGTCCCTATATATGCATATGAAAAGAGAGAAATGAGAAAAGTGAGGGAACAAAGAAAATAAATACCAAAATCTTGGGGTCTCGTTTGCTTCACTGAGGTAAAATCAGAGCTCTCAAGGAAACGGATGATCCAGACTTTCTATTAGTTGAATTTTACCAACAGAATATTCTTTAAGGAATGTTTTATCCTTAAGTATGAAACTAAACTCTTGGGATGCAGTGAAATTAATAGTGCTAAGTCTGTTCACTAATGATAAATACATAGCTGAGTTTTTCACCATGTGATTTTTAGTCTTGATTATTGTAACAGTTTTTTTCACTGTTGATGTCAATAGATCACTGAGTATCTATGTCAAATTCTTAAGCAAAGTTCTAAACATATTCAGGAGGCTACTGGTGAATACTTATCTGGATTTTGTTATATTCATTTGGTTTCTATAGGCTTTATCTCTTCATAAAACAAGCCACCCTTCATTTTTAACTTTTGTAGAGAGAAAGATGTTCATGGAATATAAAAAACATTTTTTTCAGAAAACTTATTCAAGATAACAAAAGACACAAAATAATTTTTTAAGCCAAATTACAAGCTTTAGGACCTAAGTAAATACAAACTTGTTAATTACCTGCATTATCATTTGGTGTTTGCTTTGTATCCTGTGTAAAATGCGCTCGTGTTCTCAGCTAAAAAATTTAGCTGATATAGATTAAGCATGCACCAAAGCCACAAGGATTCGTCAACTTTCATGGCCACTCATGCTTCAAGGCAAATCAAAGGTGTTTTGACAATTAGCTAATAGAACAAACAAACAAACAAAGAAATAGAGACAGATCTCTGTGACTCAACTGATAGAGCTGAGGCTTTTGCCATGTTTCCTGGTAGATGTGGTTCCATAAAACATCTAACATTAGAATCCATGTCTTGGGAAGAAACCACCTCATATACCAAGAATGAACCTAGAGGGTGTTCTCAGTGATAGGTCTCAGTGTACTTCCCTGTTCCCAAAGTATGAAGGCTACATCTTTACTATGACGCTTATTACATTTTCTATAGTTAGGGGCACGTTTGCCTTTCTCTGTGATATCCTTGAGCACACAAAACTGTTCATGTTTGTTTACCCATCTTTAGCATGGTACCTGACATGTGTTGTATGTTCAAGTAATCATTTGATCAATGAAAATGAACTGTCTCTGACATTTTCATGTTCTTCATAATATAACCTTTGAATGAAATACACAATAAATATAGAAGGGCATCCAAATATATGTGTACTTTCTTTCACTTCAGTTTCTATTAGGGAAAAAACAGTCCAAATCTAAATAAGTCACATATAATGATCAAGCTTACCAAATAACTGGTAAGAAGTTCAAGTTTCCACTTTGATTTGCCCTTGCAGACACAGCCTGGGAGCATGGAGAATTTTCTGGTAACAAATGAGAATCTGGCCAACCAGTGATCTCTACATTAGCATTCTAATAACCAGAGGCCAACGTGCCATAGTGCTGTGTCAGAACTAATTTATGAAACTAGGTCCAAAGGCTCATTAAAGTGGTCACAATTCAGTGACTGCCCAGTAAAATTAGACTGCAGTTTCATTCTTATAACAGTGAATATTTTAACATACTATTAAGGACATACTTCAAGTGTTAAAACTAGCTTTGATTCTTTGAAGGGAAAAACAACATTAGAAAGCTATTTACTTTTGTAGAAAATTGCCTCCAATCTCAGATTTTGGCTCAAAGTGGTTCAAATGTTCATATTTTAGAGCCCAGGGTGGGCTGTACTTGAATTTGCAAGTCTGGTGCATTTTTTTTCCTCAGAGTAAAAGCACTGTTGTGCAGCTCTTGTAAACCACAGGGTGGTGAACCTACCTGGCCAGTAAATTGCAGGCAGCACAGTTGGGAGTTGAATTTTCTTCTCCTCTGCTGCCAGACAAATCTCCCTACAGCATTCCTTTAATCGTGCATCCTCTCCTGTGATGCCAGAGCTCCTGGGGACGCAGAGTGCATTGCTTTACAGGCTGCTTTCCACAGCCAAACTGAGTTTGAGTGGCATAGAAGATGCAACATTCAAAATCTTGTGAAGAACAAGGAGCGGTAGTGGGGAAAGTTCTGGACTGGGAGTCTGCTGCTAACTCTCAGACAGTCCTGTCTGCTGCTGGGGCAGGGTATCCTCTCTCTTGCTGGTTCAATGCTTGACATATGGGCTTTGCTCAGTAGGAAAGGTGGTTATACTGAACTGAACTAACAGTACAAATAGGAAAACCATTTAATTGCTCAGTATCTCAAACATCTATATACACAAACTGGGAAGAATGGCTCCTGCTGTGCTTATATCACAGAGTTGTTCTGGGAATCTCAACTAATAATTACTACAAAAACACTTTTTGGTGGTATGGTGCTTATACTTGGGTAATGTATGGTTATGTCCATTCACTTGTCAAACATAAAAGACTATTTTCTTTATCTCCTGAATTTTTATTCAATGGAATGGTAATGAGTCCCTAAATCTTCTAAATGTGAACAATAAAAAATGCAGAATGACTTTTCCTGGCAGTCTGCATGCCATGGCTGAATTGTTTAGACTTCTATTTAAACCTGGGTGAGGAAGGAAAAAAAAAAAAAAACTCTAAGAATAAAGATTTGTCTTTTAACTAATTATTTCAGAAAAATACTTCTTTTAAATTTTTCCACAATTAGAAGATACCATTGATAATGTGGATGTCATATTACAAATTAGATATCATTTCCATATCAAAGTTAAATATCTCTGAAAAATGACAGAGCCAGCAGGGATTGCTAGTGGTAGATTAAGCTGCAAGTGTCAGTTTATTGTAGCAGTGTAAATTACATTTAATTTAAAAGACTATATTAACTTTTAAAATAAGAGTACTACAAGTTGAATCCATAGCAAATAAATAAATGTAAAATATTTTCCTAAATATGTCAGGGTATCCATAAAGCAGTGTTCTGGAGGAGCTTTGATTTGTTGGATGCTAATAGATATATCATCCAAAAATATTCTAAATTCAAGTATATGTAAGAACATTTGCGTTAAATACAAGTGAGTGTTTCTCTTTTTATCTGTTAAGTGTAAATAGCCAAGAAAAGGACCTAATATGCATTTTTACTAACAGTTTTACTGTGATAAATTTGTTTCACAATACCCAATAACACCTCCCAAAGCATTGTTCAGATAAACACCACTTTAGAAAATATGTTGGCAAAATGTATTTGGTTAGATTCACTGTCGCCCAAATATAGATATGACCTTTGGTCTGTATAAATTTAATTAACCATAGACTCATTGAGCATCTATTTCATAAACAACAGTGTGCAGGGTGCTGAAGGGCATAAGAGAAGCTGAGTGAAATTATGACTGCCCTTTAGAAGTCCAAAGGCAAAGGGCACCCATACTCAGTGTCATGGAAATGGTGCAATAAAGTAGGTGCGAGGAGGGAGAGTCACATCTGTTTGGGTGCAGAATTGGAATTATCTTCCCGAGAGTCAAAAGCATGAAATAATAGCCGTTGTGATCTCCTTTAACAGTATGCTTACAAGGATTGGTCAAATAAACATATTTACGTGGCTTGTTATTATTTTGGTGGATGACACTTTGGAATAGCACCTGTCTCTGTTTGCTTCATCTCATTTGCCTCAAGTCAGAATAGGTTCAGCTCATTGGTGTTTTTCAGTTCTGTAACCTTACAGTTATTTCTGTCATGGTATCATGGTATTGCTTATTCAGTTTTAAAATAAAGAAGAAAAGAAAATTGGTTAAATTTTTGAGAACAGTTAATACATTTTTAATTAACTTACTGTGAAAAGATACAGTTAGTAGCCCAACAGGATATTTGTCAAACGTTTGAACCTGAAGTTTAATATCAGAAGGATAATTTTGGAACAAATTGTACTTTTTTTATACTTTTTTCATGCTAACTTGAAATATTGAAACTTCAAAATAGAGATGAGTCTGTTCTGTGCTTACAGAGAATCATGACAAAATGCAAATAGACCTTCTCCCTTCAATGGGGCCGTGCTGTCACCAGGCATAAACGAACCACAGGTAGAGTTCTCTTTACCTACGGCTGGTTCTCTTCTGCTTTATCCCTATGGCTGGAAAGGAGAGAGGGTAGCTAGCTCCTCCACACAGGTGTGATGTGTAGCACACCCAATCAGAAATAGCCTTATCAAAAGAATTCATTTAAATGGTGCCTGTTTGGTTTTCTCAACACTCACTCACAAAAATATAATTCTGATAGCCAAATAACAAGGTCAACCAGCCTAGTATATAGGCATCTATAAAGGTACTTCTGCACAATGACTAAACATTTAACTAGGCTTTTTGGAATATGCCAAAAGCATTTATTGAGAGTGATTAAGCCCAAATCACTCCCTGAGAACAATTTAAGAGCTCTATACATTAATATTTTGCATAAATATTTTTAAATCCAGAAACCAAAGAAATAACACCTTATTTTTTGTATCTCAATGTTTTACTGCAAAGCCCCTAACTTATAAGAATGTAGAAAATTGAACCTTTATCATTCTTCCATTTACTCTATTTGGTGAGTAACTTACATAGTTCCAGGATAATCAGGGATACAAAACCTCAGGAGATCACTCTGTGGGTGACCACAGAGTTACTGCTAGGATGCCATGTTGTATGTCTGGTCCCTTCAAGTCCAACAGCTCTTGAGGCATGAGAACCTAAGGCATGGTTTCCAACAAAGCTGGATTGTTCTGAATACCCGATTCGATCTTGTATTTACAAAGTTCAATACAAAGGGGATGCTCATTCATTCAGATCTTGGCAAATCTTATGTTCACTATGATTACCTGAGCCCTTTGCCCACTGTACCCTCCTCCCTGGAATACTTTCTGCCCCTTTCACTCTCCTCCTTGTCAACTGAAACTAGGTTTTAGAGGGTCAACAACACAGCACTGCACAATATGTAAATATGCATACAGATATTCTTCACTTAGGATGGGGCTACATCTCAATAAACCCATGGTAAGTTTAAAATGCTATAAATTGAAAATGTGTGGCTGACTAGGAGCTACAACTCACTTCCACTGCCCAGCAAAGCAAGAGAAGTATTGTTTCTACAGAATGCAAATTGCTTTCCTATCATCAGAAACTCAAAAATTGTTAAGTCAAACTGTTGTAACTCCATGACCATCTGTATTTAAGCATAAATTTCCATACAACAGAAAGAAAATTCTGCATTTGAACATGCTTCAATGTTTACAAGTGGCGAAGTATTTTCTTCAGCATTTTTTAATGCCTTTGAAAGGAGGCTACTGTGTGGAAATATTAAATTTAACAGTATTTCAGGAAAGGTTTTTCATCTTACGAATATGCTGTCAAGCTCCTAAGTGTGTCTTCAGAATCACTGACAGTATATTATTTTTAAAAACAAGATAAATGCTACAATATTTTGTCAATAGACTTAAGCCTCAAACTTTTTATTTATTGATGAGAATAATTTCACATGTTTATTTTATGTCATCAAGTCTAAGCTAGAAATACATAAAAGATGTCTGATGATATTTTCATGGGCATGTGCCTCTACCATCATTACAAAGCTTAAAAAACTTGTAGGAATCTATTTTTATTTTACATGCTTTTTTGGTTACAACTGTGTCACATCTAAACATTCAGACATCCTCTATCTTGGCTGTACTTTATTCCAAGTCATACAAGCGTCACTGTCTTCATGATTCATTCTTGGATCTTTCCTCTACTCAGAACCCTAAATTATATCTCACTCAAATCAGATTTGAAGCTCTAAATGGAGTTTCTAATGATCTTCTTACACCCAATAACATGTTCTCCTTTCTTAAATATATCAGCTCACAATCTGCTAAAACCACTTGTTCACTAAAATCTAATGTCTCTGGGCCCAGCAAGGTGGCTCACACCTGTAATCCCAGTACTTTGGGAGGCCTAGGTGGGTGGATCACTTGAGGTCAGAAGTTGGAGACCAGCCTGGCCAACATGGTGAAACCCTATCTCTGCTAAAAATACAAAAATTAGTCAGGGTGGCAGGCACCTGTAATCCCAGCTACTCAAGAGGCTGAGGCAGGAGACTCTCTTGAACTGGGAGGCGGAAGTTGCAGTGAGCCTTGGGAAGGTGGAAGTTTCAGTAAGCCATGGGCAACAGAGAGAGACTCTGTCTCAGAAAAAAAAAAAACCTTCTGTCACTGATGTAAATATTTACCAACACATAATTTACAATTTTCATCCTTATTTTCTTTTTAAATTCTTTGTTAGTAATAAATTACATGCAGAATAAAATAATTATGAGGAATAATGCTATAATTTAAAGCCATGTTCTTTTCATCCAATTATCACCCAATTTAAGAAATAGTACCTTACTATTAACTTTAATTTTCTGGGTTTTGTTTCCAAGTCCCACATCTTTTCTACTCCTTTAGAGATAACCTTCATCCTAGATTCATTGCTTATCTCTGCCTTCTTTCTTCAGAAATTTTTTTATTTCCATAGGTTTTGGGGAACAGGTGGTATTTGGTTACATGAGTAAGTTCTTTAGTGGTGACATGTGAGATTTTCCTGCACCCATCACTCGAGCAGTATACACTGAATTTAATTTGTAGTCTTTTACCCTTAACCCCCTCCTACCCTTTCCCCCCAGTCCCCAAAGTCCATTGTATCATTCTTATGCCTTTGCATCCCCATAGCTTAGCTACCATTTATGAGTGAAAAACATATGGTGTTTGATTTTCTATTCCTGGTGTTACTTTACTTAGAATAACAGCCTCCAGTTTCATCCAGATTGCTGCAAATGCCAGTAATTTCCTTTTTATGGCTGAGTAGTATTCCATCACATATATATACCACAATTTCTTTATCCACTTGTTGATTGATGGGCCTTTGGGCTGGTTCCATATTTTTGCAGTTGCAAATTGTGCTGCTATAAATATGCATGTGCAAGTATCTTTCTCGTATAATGAGTTCTTTTCCTCTGGGTAGATACCCAGTAGTGGAATTACTGGATCAAATGGTAGTTCCACTTTTAGTTCTTTAAGGAATCTCCACACTGTTTTCCATAGTGGTTGTACTAGTTTACATCCCCCAGCAATACAGAAGTGTTCCCTTTTCACCACATCCACACCAACATCCACTATATTTTGATTTTTTGATTATGGCCATTCTTGTGGGAGTAAGGTGGTATCTCATTGTGGTTTTGATTTACATTTCCCTGATAGTTAGTGACGTTAAGCGTTTCTTCATTTGTTTGTTGGCCATCTGTATATCTTCTTTAGAGAATTGTTTACCTGTATTCTTAGCCTACTTTTTGATGGGATTATTTAGTTTTTTCTTGCTAATTTGTTTGAGTTCTTTGTAGATTCTGGATTTTAGGCCTTTAACAGATATATAGATTGTGAAGATTTTCTCCTACTCTGTGGGTTGTCTGTTTACTCTGCTGACTGTTCCTTTTGCTGTGTTGAAGCTTTTTTTTTCCCTAGTTTTATCTTGTATATTTTTATCCTTAGATAATCTGTGATTCAATTTTGCAATTTAATTTACATGACAGAATTTATACTGCCAGTATTTTTCCTGGACATTATTTTTGTTCAGTGTTAGTTTTGTGAGGTTATTAATGTTTCCTATGGCTCTAATTCATATTCTCTCCCTCTTGCTCTCTCTCCCCATTTCTGTCATTTCTCTACTGTTGTATAGTATTCCTTTTTGTAAATATGCTACCATTTGTTTTGTTTTGTTTGAGATGGAGTTTCGCTCTTATTACCCAGGCTGGAGTGCAATGGCGAGATCCTGGCTCACCGCAAACTCTGCCTCCTGGGTTCAAGCAATTCTCCTACCTCAGCCTCCCGAGTAGCTGGGACTACAGGCGGCGCCACCATGCCCAGCTAATTTTTGTATTTTTAGTAGAGATGGGGTTTCACCATGTTGACCAGGATGATCTTGATCTCTTGACCTAGTGATCCACCTGCCTCGGCCTCCCAAAGTGCTGGGATTATAGGCATGAGCCACCGCCCCCGGCCGCTATCATTTGTTTATCCTATTAAAAGCACAACGGATATTTGTGGCTTTTTTCCCAGAAATATTTTCAATTCCAATGTACTACAATGAACACACTTGTATGTATCATATGGTACACATGTGTAAAAGTTTAAGTGCATACTTCCTGGATCACAGTTTGGAACATTTTAAGTTTATTAGAAACTGCCAAATTATTTTTCAAAATAGGTTTTTACCAACATACACTTATATCTGCATTCTACGCACATTCTAGTTGCTCAAAAATGCCAACAGTTGATATTATCAGATTTTGTAAACTGTAAATTCAGTGGGTTTCATTTGTATCTCATGGTGCTTTAACTTGCATTTCCCACTACTAATGAGCTTGAGCATTTTTTCATGTGTTTATTCTCCATTCATATTCCTCTTGTGTAAAGTGCCTTTACTAGGTTTTTGCTTCTTTGTCCTATTAATGCATGAGTCTCTTATATATCCTAGACACAAATCCTTTGTCAAGTTTATGGTTCTTTTCACTGTCTGTATGTGGCTTTTGATGGCCAGAAATTCTTAATTTTAATAAAGCAGAATTTATCAATTTTATATTTTAAGGTTAATGATTTTTTATCTCTGGTTTAAGGTTATCCTCCCACACTCTTAGCTTATAAAGATATTCTATTTTATTGCTTTCTAAGTATTTTATATTTTTGCTTTTCATATTTAGGCAATAGTAATTGATATTTTTGGTATGGTGTAGGTAGATGTTCGATTTCATATTTGTCCTTATGGATAACCGATCATTACAGTATAATTTATTTAAAAACCAGTCTTTCCCTCACTGATCTGCTATGTCAGCTCCATGTGGTATATATGTCAATTGTATGCATGTACAGGTTTGTCATATACCCATGTGTGTGTGTGTTTTGTGGTTCTCTATTTTGTTCCATTGGTCCCTTTCCTATCTTTGTACCAGTTCCACAGTCTTAATTACCACAGATTTAAAACAAATATTGATGAGGCAACTTTACCAACTTTATACCTTTTTTTCAAGTGTATCATGGCTATGTTTGACCTTCGTTCTATTGTATAAATTCTAGAATCAGCTTGTCAAGCTTCAGGCATACACATAAAAAATATTGGGGATTTTATTGGAATTACACAGAATCCATAATTATCTTGAAGAGAACTGACATATTTATTATATTGAATCTTCTAATTTTTCTGTTTATGTAAGGTTACTGTAAAATGTTTCAATACAGTTTTATAATTTTTTCCATTAAATCTTTCAAATGTTGTAATAGATTTACCCTTACTACTTTGTCTTTTATAATATATAAATAATATACTTTAGACTATATTTGTTGTATATGCATTGTTGTATAGCGATATACAATTGAATTTTGTACTTTGCATTCAATAAACTTACTAAACTCATTAATTGTAATAATCTGTGGACGCTTTACAATTTTTTATGTGAACCCACGTATCATCAGCAATTAGTGACAGTTTTATTTCTTCTCTCTCATTTCTAAAATTGCTTTCCTGTCTTACTGCACTAACTGGGACATCTAGTACAATGTTATACAGAGTTGAATATAGTGGGTGTCCTTTTAAATTCCCTTATCTTAAAGCAAATGTGTCCAATGTCTCACTATTAGATATAATGTTTAATGCAGACTTTTGTAGATCTTCTTTGTTAAGCAGTTGTCTTCTCTTCCTAGTTGCTAAAGATTTTTATCACATATTTGTCACATATGTTGAATCCGATGATTATTTGTCTCATATTCTTTAACCCGGGCATAGTCACCTGTCTCCACTGAACCACAAGGATGTGAAAACTAAAACTCATGTTCTGGCTGCAGCAAATACCTTTAAGGAACAAGCTAGGTGCAGTGCTCTTTTCTATTTGATTTCCTATTTTCACTCAGGTGTGGGATATTCTTCAAACCCCTTACTTTCTTGCTAGTTTTATTTTGCATTTTTTAGAAAGATATTCATATTTTATCCAGAATTTTTGGTTGTTTTTAGTGGTGGATAGCTCAGTGTATTTAGTACACTGTGCAAGAAATAGAAGTTTTCCCTTTCTTTTCTGTCAAAATAATATCCTTCATTTCCTGTAGCTCATCTCCTTTAGATTTCCCTTTCTATCATCATTTGGAAATTATAACTTTATTCAATCTAGTTATTTATATTACTTTCCAAACCTTCTCCACCCAACTTTCCAATTTCTTCACAGTTTTACGTATTTCTTTAAGATTGAGGTTGGTCAATTGTATGCATAGACTGTTTTGTCACATAAACCTCTTTTTGTCTGTCTCAGAGACGATACTATTTTCAGTTCATGAAGGCAAAAATATGTGCTCTCTTCTCCTTTTGACCACCTTGGAATTCCGTAACTGCATATTCCAGTTGCTGAGGGCATTTTGTTGTTTCTTTAGTAAACATGGTATGATTTATGATCAAATCCTTCTAGCTTCCTTTTCTATATAAATGGAAAATATATCATGGGAAATTTAATAAGTTTTCCTATGAACAGAACTATATTTCATACAAATGTTTATGCCTACTGAAAAATTCTTAGCAAAAACAGAAAATCAGAAGGATATTTCATTCTCTTTTTGTTTCGTGAAGCACTTCTGGCCGGTCACAGTGGCTCACACCTGTAATCTCAACGCCTTGGGAGGCTAAGGCAGGATAATTGCCTGTGGCCAGAATCTGAGACATCCTGGGCCTCCTAGCCAGACCTCATCTCTACAGAAAATTTAAAAAATTAGCCAGGCATAGTGGCACATGCCTGTAGTCCTAGCTACTTCAGAGGTAGAGGAAGGAGGATTGTTTGAGACCAGGAGTTCAAGGTTACAGTGAGCAGTGATTGCATCATTGCACTCCAGCCTGGGCAACAGAGCAAGACCCTGTCTTTTAGGGGCAGACGGAAGCATTCTTGATTCTCCTCACTTTACTCAACTATAGTACTCATCGTTTTCTAATACAGATATATATTTGTTATTGATTATGTTTGTTTCTTACTTTCTTCCCCCAGTAGAATGTAAGTTCCACAAGAGCAGAGACATAATCTGTTTTGTACATGATGTATCCTAAACAGTGCCTGGCATAGAGTAAATGTTCAATAAATAAATGTTAAATGAATTAATGGTGTACAATATTTGCATAAACAAATAGCAAAAAGAAAAATAAAAGTTTATGATTTGCTTTTCTCAAAAGGTTTGATATTTTCTTAATCAGTGCTGTTTTATTTTATGCTTTCAGATATCAACATGGCGGGAGAGCCCAAACCATACAGACCAAAACCTGGAAACAAGAGGCCCCTTTCGGCACTTTATAGGTAAGCAAATAAGCACCATTTTATTACATATATTAGTGAAAGTTTCTCATAGTTTTATAAGTCAATATAACTTGTAAGGCATCCACTATTTTAAATAATAATCCTTATTGGAATGAAGTACAACAAAATGTTGTTGGTCAACATATGAATACATCTTGCTGCATTGGCAAGGATCTCAGATGCCTAACCTTCTCATATCTGCTTATCTAACCCTTCTACAAGATACTTATCTAATAAAATCTACTAAAAATCACTAATGACTCTACCTGAGAACTGGTTGGAAAGGTCAATGTTGGTTGACTCTCTCTCTCTCAGAGAGAGAGAGAGAGAGAGAGAGAGAGAGAGAGAGAGGTGGAATCTCTCTCTGTTACCCAGGCTGGAGTATAGTGAGCAATCTCAGTTCACTGCAACTTCTGCCTCCCAGATTCAAGCGATTCTCTCGCCTCTGCTTCCTGAGAAGCTGGGATTGCAGGCACCTGCCACCACACCCAGCTATTTTATTTTATTTTATTTTATATTTTATTTTATTTTTAGTGGAGACAGGGTTTTACCATGTTGGCCAGGACGGTCTCAAATTCTGACTTCAGGTGATCTGCCCACCTCAGCCTCCGAAAGTGCTGGGATTACAGGCATGAGCCACCATGCCCAGTCTGTGGTTGGCTATTAACTGCATCCCATGTACTGTAGGTATTTTACATATGTCGTTTAATTTAGTTTTCACAAGACTCTTGCAATGTAGATGTTCCTGTTCTCATATTGCAGCTCAAGAACCTGAGATGCAGTTTCTTAGAGATTTTTCTCAAGGTCACACCACTGACTAACAATGGCGCCAATACTCAAACTCACACCCTCTGTATCTTAAATTCTTTCCATTCAATCAGTCAGCCTTCTTTTTTACAAAATACATGTTCCTCTCATGCCCATTTTTCCCATACAACAAATGCAGTCCTTCTTTCCTCCAGAGAGACAGATACAATTCCTTTAACCTTTCCTGAAGTGCTTGGGTCTGAGTCACTTCACACTCTGGTCTTTCCTCTCTACATGCCCCAATTTGTCAGTGTCTGTATCTATATTGAGAATCCAGGTGGAGACAGTAGACCAGATTTAACACCTTTGTTGTTCTGTATATACTTCTATTATGTTAAGTGGAATTGAGTTGATTTGTGAAAGAGTACAAGCGTAAACTTACATAACTTTCAGTTCTTTAAAAACAGGCACTACTGAAAAAAATTATGTTCTGCTATTAAACCGTATGTCCCACTTCATGTACTTTTGCCATTAGTTTTTGTACTGTAAGTGCTGACTTTTTGTCTATCACTGTTAAATTCTCTTTTGT
Source organism: Cacajao melanocephalus (assembly GCA_963573385.1). Lineage (NCBI taxonomy): Eukaryota > Metazoa > Chordata > Mammalia > Primates > Pitheciidae > Cacajao > Cacajao melanocephalus. Next base: position 42,475 of record CAUYLG010011127.1, on the reverse strand, counting down.
TAGATATAGCCAATTGTTCCAGCCTATTGAGATCTCCTATCATCCAATTTATTTGGTTTTCTCCCAGATACATATCATCAGTCCATCAGTATCCACATCTGAAGAGTTAACATAAAAGTGTTGAGCAAAGCTTCCTTTTTTCCTGATATCATTTGGATAAAGGAGAATTAAGTTTTATGTGTTAAAATTGATTATTTTCTGATTTAGTATAGTAAGAAGAATGCTCAAAGATAGCCTGGAGCTCTTTCCTTGTTTTTGTTCTCTGAAAACTGTTATAGCTTCTTTTCAGCCACTTATAGCTTCGTTTTCTGAATGCTAAGATGAGGGTCAGAGCTAGATCACTTCTAAGGTTTTATTCATGCCCAGTACCCCAGGGCTCTCTACTGTATTCAGAGATGTTTAGAGCTATACTGAAGAATACATCATAATTTCTCTTAGTTTGGTTTGCTTTTGTTTTAATAAAACATTTTATTAAAAAATGGAAAGCAATAGAACATAACAAATGTTGATACTGGGTCATGGGGTAATATTGACATTAAAGAGCAGAGATGAAGTCATCAACAAGAAACAAATGACACATTCTGTACCTTGCTTGAGATAAAGGACATGATTTATATAACTGAGAAACGCAAATTATATTTTTATCAGATTCATTTGTAAATGTATGCATTAGAGCTGCAGCTAATACAGAACATTTGAAAAGTCATATTTTCAATTACTGCCAAAACAAGCTGCCAATGGCTTCTTTTCTCATCAAAGAGTTACTACTGTCTGTGTAATGATGTTAATTTTCATATTGTCTCTTTTCTTGGATTGTTCTGATTTTCTTATGAGAATGGAAGCTCATGACAAGAATAAATGTTTTTTTTAACTATTATTACTCTATTACTGTTCAATTGTGTTCAAAAGAATTAGAAGCAGAATTTCATTTAAATACGCTATATTGCATAGAAGTCATATTAGTGAGGAAGTGCTTATTTATCCTGCTTTTATCTGTTTACACAAATTAAGGCTGTGGTACACTGAAATTGCAAAACAGTAACAAAGAGAATACAAGAACGTGAACGTATAGCTGAGGAAGCCCTTTTATACACATTTCCTCATTCTTACCTCAGCTTAATAAAAAGAATACCTTAATTGTATGTGGACAAACTATGTTTTCATAGTCATTATTCATCTGTTCATCAGATAACTCTACAAAATTGGTAGTATCTACTATGCTTTATAAATAAAAAACCTGAGTTTCCAAGACGATAAAGGATTTGTTCAAGGTAAGATCACAAGATTAGGAGCTGAGCTCTGATTTTCAGCCTTCAAGTCTAATAATCTTGCCACTAGATCATAGCTTCCTGTACTTAGTCACTTGCTACCATCTAAAATACACAGATAAGGAAAGCAGAGATTTTCTGAGCATCAAACCAATCATCAGTCCTATTACTGTCCATGAATACCATGCCAGCAAGTGGCAGAGGAAATACTATACAATAAACAAACACTGCATTAAAAAAGTAGAGTCATAGTGTGATCACAGGGCACAGGTTTTAAGCTTCAAGTTCTTTATGTAACATATTAGTTGTATAACTTTTCTGAGTGGATAAAGTTGCATAAATGAAGTAAAAGCACTAAGTTCAATGTAGAGAATATAGTGGCAGCTTGAAAAAGGGTTGGTTTCAGCTTTCCTCTTCTTTGTATCTCTGAGTCTGTTTTCTTATCTGTAAAATGAAAGAGGGGGAATTGTTTCATTTGTTCATTCATTTATACAGCATATAATTATTGTGTGTCTACTATGGTCTAGGGACTGTCATAGTGCTTTTCTAGGAAACTGGCATAGAAAATGGCAAGCAGCAGGGTGAAGAGAGAGACTAATGTAATGAAAGTAAGTTATTTATATGAAGGTAGTCTCTGATTTACCTTTCTGCTCTAAACTGCTATGTCTCTGTAACTATTCTGTTTGGACCATTAAGTGAACTGCTGTCAGACTTTCTTCTTCACCTACATCTACTTTATGTCCATTACCAATCACACCGTGGTATTCACATGAAATATCTGCTGAGTCATAACTTTGTTTTGTTTCTTCTTTTAATAGAATTTTCAACTCAGCCAAGCAAGCTTCATTAAGGCCTTATTATGTGCTAAGTAAACATGGTATACATAGAAGATGCAAAAATAAAACAGTGAGACTTCAAAAAACTTACAGTCTTATGCAGAAGCTAGATGCATAGATAAGTAAAGACAACTGAGAAGTATGCATACACTTCTATAAGAGAATAAATGAGGGAGTTACTGATTCTGTCTAGGGAGAGGGAGTAAAAACATCTGGAAAGTTAAAGGAAGGAGACAACACTTGAGCTGGCCTTTGAAGGGAAAAAGAGAGGGAAAGGCATCTCATAGTGGGGGCTAGGATAGTCTGCTTGGTGGAGAATGGAAAATTGGGACATTATGGTTCCCAGGCTGTGAATGTATCTTCAGGTTAAGGAGATCTGACTCCTTTTATTTGGTAGGCGACAAGGAACCACTTAACCATGGTGACTGATCAGAAATGGGGTGTGAGGGAGAGGGAGAGTCACAAATATGTCCAGGGTTTTCTAGTTCAGGCTACGGAGGGAGTGATCACATGATTTGAATAGAAGAAATAGGAAACACGTGATAAGCAGTGGCAGGCTCAGGTGTAAGGTCAAGGAAAGGGAGCAAAAAGGAATTATTTCAGTCTTGGACATGAATTCATAAAGACAGACAATTCATTAAAATAGCACTTCAAATAAAAATGTCTCCCATTAGAGTTTACTTGTAAATGAAACATAATTAATCATTTGTGAACATTTCATAAATATTAGACCTGGTCCTAATGGTGAATTGCTAATCCATTCTCTAGGGAAAACATTGTAATTTTTAATAAATTGCTGTTTCAAATATGTTATGTACATTACACAGTATCTGTGGTGCTCTAAAATAATAATTCTCCCCCAGGAAGTGAGTTTTCCAGCATGCCAACTTTCAATTAATGCTCAATAATTGCCGAATGAGAATAATTGTATGGTGGTTTTGCTTCTGTTTGTAAAGTAGACAGACCTTTCCTATTTGATGTAACATTAACAAAATACATCAGAGAACAAAGACACTATTTATCAGAGCTGAACAAGAACAGATTTTTATTCACCTACAGGTGAATCCCTCCTACTTGCAGGGAACTCAGCTCAGTAAGACATATAGTACATATGGTTTCATCCCATTGATTCTATAAAGATCAGTCATTTGGTACTATTGCCAAATATTGGTTTTGGCTATCATACAAATACCTCTGATGGCAACATTCCCATCCTACCCAGATGCCCATGAGAACCAAGATTGTCACCACAAGTCATTTCAAGAGTCTCTAAGATTGTCACAAGATAACCTACAGTTACAGCCACCATTTTAAGATCATCATAATTGATGATGGTCACCACGAATGTGGGTTATATTATAATAACTTCAATGATAAAAAATAACTTTCAGAATACAGACCAAGTAAGGTGACTGTGGCAAAATATCTCTGGTGATTCATTCAAGACTGGACCTATGTGAGTTTCGTTTTCATCCTTCATGCTGGCTCTAGCATATCATGAGGAAAGGAACCCTCAAATCACCTAAAATGTGCCCTAGAACATTGAAAATAGAAATTAAAGTAATGGAAGCTAATTTCAGCTAGTGCTAAATAGCAAAAATCAATATGAAGGAAAAACATCCTGGTCATCTTCACTTCATTGACTTGTACTGTTTGCTGAGAAATGTTTACGTATTAGCTATTGATCATTTTATTTATTTTCTGTCTCCTTTTATAACATCAAGGATAATACACATTCACTTTCAGAAGCTTAATATTTCCAGTGTTGGGGAGGGCAGGAGGGGAAAAAAAATATTTTCAATATCATTATCTCCCTTTGCACTGGCAAAGGCTTCCTTTCTCTTCACCTACCTAGCCAGATGGGTCCACTCAAAGCACAGTGTGAGGAGGAGAGGGAAATGTTTTTCTCCTAACCTTCATGTTAATGCATCCTGTCCTTCTGAAACTGACATAACCCCAAACTCTGACCTGCCTCCCTGGTTCACTTTGAAAGTATGTTATTGCTTAGGTCTATGCAGCAATTGCAGTCTCTTTCTGCTCAGGATCCCATCTTTCCTTTGCAACCAAATTACTGATATATGGTTACTAAGATCCACAAGAGAAAATACTGAAAAGAGTGTACACTTCTAAAACTCAAAGCTGATTATCCATACATCTGGGTAATTGAGGCAGAGTTCTCTAATTCAGAAATCTTCACAAATGAATGTTGAAATGCTGTTGTACTAGAAGAGGTGCCAAACATTCACTTATTGATGGTTTAAAATTGTGCAGATGTTTTATGTATGCTTGTTCAGTTTGCTTGGTAGAAGAACTGTTAGACCTACCTCCTAAAACAACCTGAACATTATCAGTGCTTTGAATTCTGTCTTCTGTTCCTCAGCTTTTTGGGCTGCGTGAAGGAAGATATAAAAGTTTCCTAAAAGGTAATGCATTTAAGGAGCCTGAAACTGCTAGAGATGCTCTACAGGTTTTAGTTATCCTCATCATTATGATTATTCAAAGAAAATGTCTGCAATAAAGTATTTTAGGTGGGGTTTTTCGTTTGTTTGTTTTTTGAGGCAGAGTCTGCTCTGGCTGGAGTGCAGTGGTACAGTCTTGGCTCACTGCAACCTCTGCCTCCCAAGTTCAAGCGATTCTTCTCCCTCACCCTCCCAAGTAGTTGGGATTACAGGTGTGCGCCACCATGCCTGGCTAATTTTTGTATTTTTAGTAGAGATGGGGTTTCACAATGTTGTTGGTCAGGCTGGTCTCAAACTCCTGATCTCGTGATCTGCCCGCCTGGGATTACAGGCATAAGCCACCGTGCCTGGCCTATTTGTTTGTTTTTTAAGACAGGATCTTGCTTCACTGCCAGGCTGGAGAGCAGTGGGCATGATCTCAGCTCACTGCAACCTCCGCCTCCCTGGTTTCAGTGATCCTCCCACCTCAGTCTCCTAAGTTTCTGGGACGACAGGCACGTGCCACCACGCCTGCTAATTCTTTTTTGCATTTTTAGTAGAGTCAGGGTTTTGCCATGTTGTCCAGGCTGGTCTCAAACTCCCAGACTCAAGCCATCCACCCACCTTGGCCTTCCAAAGTCTTGGTATTACAGGTGTGAGCCACTGCATCCAGCTTTAAGAGGTTGTTTTATGTATCTTTAGCTATGATGATGTTGCTAAATGTCACACAGTCAACGAAACAGGTTAATGTTTCCTATAACTTCTTCAAAAATAAGAAAATTTTTAAGAGATCATTTTACTTATAGTATGTTCCTCACATTTTAATACTAAGCAAATATAACTTATAGACTTTTTATTTAAAATGTTCAAAAAAGTGCTGACATAATACCCATTAAAATAGTTCTGCTGCAGGCAATTCTCTCTGCTAGGCTAAAAGAATGGCCTATTTGTAGTTTTCTGTTATGTTTTTAATGCATGAATATCCATTAATATCTTCTTGCATGTAGAAAGAATAGGGTAGAGGTAGAGAGAGAACTTAATGCAGAGAATCATCTCTAAGACCTTTGTGATTTATGTTGCTAGTCTTCAGATTATTTGAAAGACTACATTTCTATTTGTTTGGTTTGAAATAGTTTATGATAAAAATCAAAGGAAGTAAAACCCTGCAACCAATTTTAAAAAGAGAAAAGTAGCAAGAGTCAATATTTTGGTTGGAATTGAGGGAGGTTGACCAGGAGGATCAAGCAAATCAAGCAAAAGTTTAATTGTACTAATAAAACTTATGCAATCACAAAGTATAACATGAGAGCAACAAACTTAGCTATGAGATTCCTAGCAGTCAGGATGAAAACAGGAGCAAAATAATCTATGTAACCATGTACTAAAAGAAAATACTTGAATATGTGAGAAAGAACTATTTTTTTCTAACTCTGTTTTCTGACATAAACTTATTGTATAGGCCTTCATATGAAGTCATCTAAACAGCATAGCAAGTACCACCCTGAGTAGCATTTATACAATATGTGTGTGTGCACGCACGTGCACACACACACACACACACACACACAAACACGCTTTAAAGCTGATGCCATTTTTCTTATGAAATCTCTCGATAAAAGCCAAGGATAAACTATAGTAGAAAAAAATCACACAAGATTCCTTTCCTTTCTGCTTCTCCCAAGGCAGTTTACTATACTGTGATAAATTTATAATCCTACAAAGTTCTAAGAATAGTGTTCCATATAGCTAGATCTACAGACCAGGTCTTCAGATTACCCACATGGCTGCATACTTGGAGGAGACAGAAAGCAAGAGGGGGCTGACCCCTTGGCTGGCTTATCCACTCAGCTTCAAAGACTAGAAGAAAAAGAACATGACTGGATGTCTAGAACATTTTACATGTGACCACTTGACCTGCTACTTAAGACTCCTCTTTCTTTGAGGTGAGGAGAAGTGGAAAAGGAATAGTAAACCAAGCATGGGATAAAAAGGGCTGAAATTTCACATTATTCTTACAGTTGGCAGGTGCCCATGAAGACAGGCAACTGATTCTTTCTTACTGTTGATTTTACTACACCTTGGAAACTGTAGCCTGTCTTGAAATTGTTGCTTTCTTTTATATATGAAAACATGGTTCTATGCTGAAGCTAAGATCTCTTCATCAGCAGGACTCACATTATTATGGCCTTTCATGCTGTATTCTCCTGGCATCTCAGTGTGGGGTATTGAGGTTAGAGCACCAACAACAGTGCTAGTCCCTACTGGAGTTTAGCAGGAATGTGTCCATCTCCTATTGCCGGGTCATTGCGCAAGTGCTCCCTGCCTGGAATGAAGATGCTTTGTGGGTTTTATCTTCCAAAGGGCAATGCTTTGCTTCTTGTAAGTTGGAGCATCTTCATTGTCTGTTGATTTCATTTGTTTTCCCTATTTTGTTGGTGTTGTTCATTGTCTTTGTATACAGTGACCTGTTTCTTGTTTTAGGACAGTCCTCGGTAGAGAATGTAGGGTCTTGAGCATCCAACCTAAGATAAATTTGTAAGTCCGTTGTTTGTTTTAATTTTGAATTGTTATCTCATTCCCGTTTTGCTCACCATATCACCTCCACCTTCTCAATCTATTCATTCAAGATTCCAGGATATATTTTTCCTTCCATATTACTGTACAGAGGATAGCATGAAACAAACTAAAAGGTGTCTAAAGATTTATCTCTAAATGAATCAAATTACAGACTAAAAATGTTTAATGTTATGGTGTTACTCTCTCATCATACAGTTGGGGAAATATAATTTAAATAAAATCTTTTCCCAACTCAAGAATCCTTTCCACAAAGCTAATAGAGAAAGAAAGCTTGTATTATTGAATAAACATTAAGCCAAAATGTGGTGCACATCACAGGTAACCTACTCTGAGACTGAAGACAGAAAGAAATCTTACCTTTTTATATAGCTAAACTAAACACATGCAACCTATTACATACATATTTTCAATATAATCAGTATCTAGTCCTCAAGAGGATTGACAGCACCATTTGTCATACATCGTTCATTCTAATTTTTCCTGGTAATTGGGGTGACCATTTATTTATGTTAGTTAATTGACTTTATGCAAAAGAAAAACAAACATTTTATATTCTCATGACAGGAAGTAATTCTGAAATTTGGATTAAGGCGTCTGCCCCTACTCTGCCTCCCTAGGTCCTTGAGAAAGACATTCCTGGGTCATAAAGCTGACAGAATGCCAAGCTAGTCTTCAAGTGGATTTGTATGTATTTCAAAAAGAAGATGAAGTAATTGCAGTTAACAGTTTTCTAAAGTAAATGCCCAAATCAAAAGGAAGGGAGGGAAATCTCTTTCCATATTTTCAACAGGGAGAACTAAGCCACATGTTTTTAATTTGTACTTGTTTTTGGAAGCACACAGAAGAAAAATCAAGGTTCAGAAAAAGTGAGCAACCAGCCAGGAAGTCTAAAAGCTAGGGCTAGGGTTCAGATTTCCTGCCTCCAACTCTAAAATCATTCTATATTTATTTTCTAATTTTAGGTTTTTAGAGTTTTGTCTCATTTTTTTTTTAACAAAAGTACAATTGAGAGTGCCATTTAAGGACTGACTGGTGAAGATTGATGGATAGTTTCTCTTTTTTCACCCGTTCCTAGCAGTTAGAACTCTGTGCTCTACCTCCTGGTTGCTCCTCGATAGCCCCTGCAGCCCCACATCAGGGCTTCTTCTATCATGCAATCTTCACATATTCAGTGATGCTTTAGGAACAGACTGTATCTTCTAACAATGGGAATAAATGGTAATAAACAATTTGACAATGTGTAGAAGAATGTTTGAGCCCATATAAAATGAGGAGAGGAGAAAAGAAATGAATATTAGCAGTGTAGATGGATGTGATTGGATTAATGGTAATCCAAACATCCCTTTTTCCTCTGTCATCTTGTCTCACTCTTACAATGTGGATGATTATTTTAAAATACATAAAATGATTTTACAAAGTTGGCAAATTCCATTATCTTTATGAAAATATATTTTCCCTAGTCCATTAAAGTTTGAAAATAGTTATTACAAATTATAAGCTAGAAGATTTTAGATTATAGAAATATTGTAATGTCAATTATGAGCAAGTTCTGCACAGAAAATTGGCTTATAGGTTTTTTTTAGCATTGGTTGGTTTTAATTATATTAATTAGAAAACAACCTACAATTTCCTTAGAAAATTTATATGAACTGTTTGATGTCTTTGTGAGAGTAATTCTTCTAATGGAGTTATAGGTACTAGAAGTGGAGCTAGATGTGCCTTCTTTCTCCATGTTTAGACAGAAGGCAAAACAGCAACACCATATAGTCTCACTAGATAATCAGTTGGCTATACATGATGAATGCTTCACACAAAAATTCACTTTCAGAAATTGTTAAACTTTCTAAATTTTTTTCTACTGGAATTATAACATGATTGATAATTCATTTTTATTGGTATTTCTAAATATCACAATACTCAGGGATCTTCTTCAGACTCTAAGAATTGACATCTGTTTTGTTTATGTTTACTGTGTGAAAGAATCCAAGGACAAGGGGCTTGTTTGAATTAAGCATATCACATTACAGCTGAAACTGAGATGCCACATAGTTTATGTGGGATTTGGGGGTTCTTTTTGTTTGTTTTTCATAATTTCAAGTTTTGTTTCAGATGCAGGGGGTACGTGAGCAGGTCTGTTACCTGGGTATATTACATGATGATGAGAGTTTGTGTTTTAATATTTGTTTGACAGATCTCCTCTTCCCACTCAATCCTGAAGATTTCAGTGTTCATTAGAAGCACTGGATTGGAAGTCAGGAAATGGGCAACTAAGTTGTGTATCTGCTACTACCTGCCTAAACTAATTAAGGGATTATTTTTAAAAATTCAACCTCTTTTAAGCCCCCATTTTCTCGTTGTAAAATGAAGGAGTTGAATTAGACTACTTCTTATTTCCACTTCTGACATTCTGGGATTCTGCTGTTTACTGCCCAGTCCAGAGGCTAAAGTCAGATAGAGATGCTTTATTATCAAGTTTATACCTTTTTTCCTTCAAATTTTATGCACTGTCTTAAAATATTCATATCTTTTGACTAATTTTATCCTTTGACATATATCTAAGAAGTTAATTTTAAATTATTTTAAAACCATTTAAAAAATTATTCCAAGATGTTCTTTGCAGTTTTATTTATAATAGTGAGTAATTTATTTATAATAGTGACTAATCTAATCCAACCAAAACATTAAGCAGTAATGAGTATGATGCACCTGTGAGATGAAATGTTCACAAAGTGTTAATAATGACATAAAAATTAGCATTTGATTACAGAAAAAAAACAATGTATGTTATTTTAAGTTCTGGGATAAATGTGCAGGACTTGCAGGTTTATTACATAGGTAAAGGTGCGTCATGGCTGTTTGCCACACCTATCAACCCATCACCTAAGTATTAAGCCCAGCATGCATAACCTATTTATTCTGATGCTCTTCCTCTCCCCACCCACTGCCTACAGGCCCCAGTGTATTTTGCTCCCTCCCTGTGTCCATGTGTTCTCATTGTTCAGCTCTCACTTATAAGTGAGAACATGTGCTGTTTAGTTTTCTGTTCCTGTGTTAGTTTGCTGAGGATTATGACTTCCAGCTCCATCTATGTCCCTGCAAAGAACATGATCTCATTTTTTATGGCAGCATAGTATTCCATGGTGTATATATATCACATTTTCTTTATCTCATCTAATCATTAATGGGCATTTTGGGTTGATTCCATGTGTTTGCTATTGTGAATAGTGGAATTCTTTGTGGCAATGAACATAGGCGTGCATGTATCTTTATAATACAATGATTTATATTCCTTTGGGTATATACCCAGTAATGGGATTGCTGGGTCAAATGGTATTTCTGGTTTCAGATCTTTGAGGAACCACCACACTGTCTTCCACAATAGTTGAACTAATTTACATTCCCACCAACAGTGTAGAAGAGTTCCTATTTCTCCAGAGCCTCACTAGCCTCTGTTGCTTCTTGACTTTTTAATAATCACCATTCTGACTGAGGTGTGATGATATCTCACTGTGGTTTTGAATTGCATTTCTCTAATGACCAGTTATGATGAGCTTTTTTTCATGTGTTTGTTGGTCACATAAATGTCTTTTTTTGAGAAGTGTCTGTTCATGACCTTTGCCTACTATTTAATGTTTTTTTTTTCTTGTAAATTTGTTTAAGTTCTTTCTAGACTCTAGATATGAGCCCTTTGTCAGATGGGTAAACTAGAAATTTTCTTCCATTCTGTAGGTTGACTGTTCACTCTGATAACAGTTTCTTTTGCTGTGCAGAAAATATTTAGTTTAATTAGATCCCATTTGTCAATGTTTTGCTTTTGTTGCAATTGCTTTTGATGTTTAAAAAATTATATAAACATCATGACCAAAATTATTTAACAGATAAAACATGCAGAGAAAAAAAGAGAGGAAAATATTAACTGTAATTTTTTTTTGTATGCTTGGGAAAAGGGATAAATTTTTCTTTTTTCTTTTTACCTTTTTAAATTATACTTTAAGTTCTGGGATACATGTGTAGAACAAGCAGGTTTGTTACATAGGTATACATGTGCCATGGTGGTTTGCTGCACCCATCAACCCATCATCTACATTAGGTATTTCTCCTAATGCTATCCCTCTCCTAGTCCCCCAACCCCCAACAGGCCCTGGTATGTGATGTTTCCCTCCCTGTGTCCATATGTTCTCATTGTTCAACTCCCATTTATGAGTGCGAACAAGTGGTGTGTGGTTTTCTGTTCCTGTGTCAGTTTGCTGAGAATGATGGTTTCCATCTTCCTCCATGTCCCTGCAAACGACATGAACTCATCCTTTTTTATGGCTGCATAGGATTGTATGGTGTATATGTGCCACATTTTCTTTATCCAGTCTATCATTGATGGGCATTTGGGTTGGTTTCAATTCTTTGCTATTGTGAACAGTGCTGCAATAAACATGCGTGTGCATGTGTCGTTATAGTAGAATGATTTATAATCCTTTGGGTATATACCCAGTAATGGGATTGCTGAATCAAGTAGTATTTCTGGTTCTAGATCCTTGAGGAATCTCCACACTGTCTTCCATGATGGTTGAACTAGTTTACACTCCCACCAACAGAGTAAAAGCGTTTCTATTTCTCCACATCCTCTCCAGCGTCTGTTGTTTCCCGACGTTTTGATGATCGCCATTCTAACTGGCATGAGATGGTATTTTATTGTGGTTTTGATTTGCATTTCTCAAAAGACCAGTGATGATGAGCTTTTCTTCATATGTTTCTTGGCCCCATAAATGTCTTCTTTTGAGAAGTATCTGTTCACATCCTTTGCCCACTTTTGAATGAAGTTTTTTTTTTTCTTGTAAATTTGTTTAAGTTCTTTGTAGATTCTGGATATCGACCCTTAGATGGATAGATTGCAGAAATTTTCTCCCATTTCGTAGGTGGCCTGTTTACTCTGATGATTGTTTCTTTTGCTGTGCAGAAGCTCTTTAGTTTAATTAGATCCCATTTGTCAAGTTTGGCTTTTGTTGCCATTGCTTTTGGTGTTTTAGTCATGAAGTCTTTGCCCATGCCTCTGTCCTGAATGGTATTAATAGCCCAGGTTTTCTTCTAGAGCTTTTATGGTTTTAGGTGTTATGTTTAAGTCTTTAATCCATCTTGAGTTAATTTTTGCATAAGGTGTAAGGAAAGAGTCCAAAACAGCGTGGTACTGGTTCCAAAACAGATATATAGACCAATGGAACAGAACAGAGGCCTCAGAAATAATGCTACGCATCTATAACCATCTGATATTTGACAAACCTGACAAAAACAGTGAAGAAAGGATTTCCTATTTAATAAATGATGTTGGGAAAACTGGCTAGCCATATGCAGGTAATATTTTTCTTACAACTTTAATACATAATACAAATTTTCTTTAAAGAATTTTATAACCAAAAAGAGACATTTTAAAATTAGATATTTTCAGTGAAAAATAACCAACACCTTACAAAAGGACACATGCAGCCAACAGTGAAGGTTTTTTTCGGCAGGGGAATCTGATGTTGAGCAAAGCCTATTAAACACATACAGCACTTAATCTTTAGAACTAGACTCCTTTAGCCACCATGGTTATTAGAAAAGTTAATTTTCTAAAAGGGCAACTTCATTAACATCAGTCTCACAGTTCAGCCCAGTGCAGTGGCCCTGTGTGGAGACATAGTTCCTACTAGAGCTAACTGCAGGAAGTGGCCTGTCAGTCAGTCCATGCCAGGACAGGAGGCAGAATTCAGTGTGCAGAGCAAAGGGCAAGGAGCAGGATGTGGGGCCCAGAGGAGCAGCTGAAGTCATCTGGTCTTCAAAAACAAAAAAGTCAAAATATTTGAGCCCTTAAGTGGTGCAGTGGAATAAGCAATCAGGAATGTGTGCTAATGGCAGTTCTTCTGACTACAGATTAGTGAGCAGGTAGTAAGACAATGGTGCCTGCCTAACAGCAACTGCTCCTCCTATTTAAATCTGTAATTCAGCTGCTTTGCTGCTGCTTTGACAGGACAGACATAGTGTGTGTGAGCTACAAAGAGCAACAGAATGAAGACCTAGGGTGTAGCCTTAGTTATGCAGAGCATAGGACATGATAGAAAAATAGGAGACAGATGACGGATTGCTAACTCAGAGAATCTATCAATGCAGAGCAATAAATGGTAATGAGTCGGAGTTCAGTAAATGTATCAGAATGTACTTTTTAAGAATGTGACACACCAACCAATAGCTGAGTTTAAAAAGGAAATAGAAGATGACCCACAAAATATAATCAAGAGTGAAAAAGCATTTTGAGTTGAAGTACTTAGCAATTGTTAAAGGTATTTTAAATTCTATCTTACTAAAACTATGTACAACATCAATGACAAAGACGCTTATGATACTGTGAGAATTCAGGAAGAATTTAAATAGAATTTTAATGTAATTTTACGATTTGTTGAAGATTATCTTTTTATCATTTTTTTCTTACTCTTTGTTATTCCAACTCAGTATAGCAAATCTCATGTTTAGAGGATTAAAAAAATAAACATTATATGACCTAATTAAAAATATGGGCAGGGTATGCTGGTTCACACCTATAATCCCAGTAATTTGAGAGGCCAAGGCAAGAAGATTGCTTCAGCCCAGGAGTTTGAGACCAGCCTGGACAACACGGTGAAACCCAATCTTTACAAAAAGTACAAAAATTAGCCAGGTATAGTCACATAACGTGTAGTCGCAGTTGCTCTGAAGGCTGAGGTGGAAGGGTAACTTAAGCCTACTTGCAGTTTGAAGCTGCATGAGCTGTAATCACTCCATCCAGAGCCACAAAGTGAGACTCTGTCTCAAAAAAAGGAAAAAAAGAAATATAAACTAAATTGGATATAGAAAAGTTGCAATATTTGGCATTAAAAAAATAAAGATATTATGAAAGAAGTAAGTAACATCAGGTACCTATTTTAACTGAAAAAGCAGTTATTATGTTTTTAAATGTAATGCTGATGAAATAAAAGCAAGAAAGATTAGCCTTATGGGTAGGTGAAACACGCTGTGGACAGGCAGTTAATAGACAGGCTCATTGGAGAGAGTTGCCATCTAGGGAGCCAATGTGTTGCAAGTTTCTTGGTCATACAGCAAAGTCCAGACAGAGCTCCAGTCCTGGAATGCTAATTGAAATAAGCGGGGCAACCTAGTCAGCTGATCTCCTTGAGAGATCCTAGGGCGCCAGCTATTATAACTTAAGAGCCAAGATGGACAAATTTTAGGGACAAACCAAATTGGTGGCAAGAGAGATGAAACCCAAAATAAATACCTCACATAGTGTCAACCCTGAAGGTAATTGTAGAAACAATGGAGACTTGAAGAAGAATTTCTGATCCCAGCATTTGGAGTGGATCACAGGATCTCAAGCCTGGAGGGATGACTTATCTCTTAGCTTTTGTTAACAAAGTTGCTCTCAGAGACTGACCAAATTCAACCTATATCAAAGATTCTTAATGGATCTAGTGGAGAAGGAAACATAAATTTGTGGATGTAGCCATTTATTCATCAATTAATTATTAACCACCCACTGGACATTTTTCTGGGTACTGAGGATATCCCAGTTAATGCTACAAGAAACTCTTTAGCTGAATTACATTTAAAAGAACTTAATTAAGCAAAGAACAATTTGCAAATTGGGCAGCATCCCAAGCCAGAGTACATTCAGAGATTCCAGCACAGTTACATCGTGGAAAAAGATACATGGACAGAAAAGGGAAAGTTGTGTACAGAAAATGAAAGTGAGGTCCGGAAGCAGCTGGATTGGTTATAGCTCCATGTTTGCCTTGTTTGAACATGGTTTAACAGGTGACCACCTTTGATTGGCCAGAACTTGGTGACTGGCACAAGAGTAAGCTATGGTCTGTTTACAATTTCATTTAGGTTATAGTTCACTGTGTACTGAGAAACATTTATGCTGAACTTAAAATATATAAGGAGTCAGCTTTAGGCTAAGTTTATCACAAAGTAGGCAAAAATCTCTGACCTTGCCTTCAAGTTTGAGGTAACTAAAGATAAACAAAAGCAAACTAATTATAAATTAGAAGGTAGTAGATGTTAGGGGGAAGAAAAATTAAGCTAGAAGGGTTTGGAAGTAGGAAGATAACAAGCACTGCGATTTTTTGTAGGGTGATCAATGAAGACCCAGCTGAGAACGTGACACTTGAGCAGCTGTGAAGGAAGTGATGAGCAGGCAGAGTGATGCCTGAAGAAAGTATCCTAGGTAGAGGGACTTGCTAGCAAAGGCCCTAAAGCAGATGCAAACCCATATGTTTTAAAAAGCAAGGAGGCTAATGTTTCTAGAGCAAACTCAAACAAATCTTGGGGCCAAGAAGAAATGAGAGGATAATAGCAGAAATGTAAATGGAGGTACCAAATGTTGTAAAGCCTCATAGGCCTTTGAAGTACTTTGTGTTTTACTCTGAGTAAAATAAAGAGCCTTTGGAAGTTTTTAAGCAGAAGAGTACCATGACAGAACTTAAATTCTGAAAAGTCACATTAGCTGTATGTTGACAGTAGATTGTGGAGAGTGAGGGTAGAATGTGGGAAACTAGGCAGGAGATGGTGATGCAGTTATGTGGTAGCAACTGAGATGTCAAATAAAAAAGTTATGTTACTGATTGAATTTGAAGGTATTGCCAATAAGATTATTAACAGATTGGAAGTGGACTGTGAGAAAAAGAATGGAGTTGAGGATAAACACATTATCTGCTTCTGGGAAGCAAGATTTACTAACTTTAAAAAAAAAAAAAAAAAAACTTTTTTGTCGTATTCAGTGATCTGGACTGAGTTCAGTCAAACAGTTCTGCTCTGTGTGTCCCAGATTGCTTTGGCACTTACGAAGCAAAACAGGACAGTTCCCTGGTCCCCCTTGCAGGACGTGTGACAGGGTATGTCTCCTTTTGTCTGTTCAGCCATGTGCCTGTGTGCTGAAACCCCTTAAGGGTGGGGGAGTATGCAAACAGGCAGGTGCAGAGGCCAAAGCAAGCGCCCCTGGGCTCCAGCCCCATGCCAGCATCCAGGGAAGGGAGCCTGAGACTCCAGAAGCCCAAGTGGGCATGTGTTACAGTGCACTCCCTTAGCCTGGCCATCTGCAGACAGCTTAAGGTACCCGGGTCCTTGTTCAGTGTCCAGGAAGAATCAGGTCACACTCAGACTTGAAGGATGAATGTGGGGTTTTATGAGGCATGGAAGTGGCTCTCCACAGGATGGATGGGGACATGGAAGGGGGATGGAGTGGAAAGATGATCTTCCCCTGGAGTTTGGCCATCTAGTGCCAATCTCTTCTCCAACCATCTCCAGCCAAACTCCTCTTGGTATACAGACGCCCCTTCTCTTCTCTCTGCCACACCATTCTGTCATTCTTCTGCTCTTCTGTTTGTCCCCTCATCTCCTCCTGGAGCTGGTAGTTTGGAGTGTATATGGGTACAGGCTAAGGAGGCATGGCAGGCCAAAAAGCAACTTTTGGGTGCAAAAACAGAAATGTCTTTTCTTATTTAGGGCCACATGTTTCCAGGCTTAAGGGTGGGGCCTTTGCTAGGGAACCACCCTCTTCTACCCAGTATTTCCCTGTCTCCTGTCCATATCAACAGCAGGTAAGTTTGGAAGCTGAGGTTGGCAGGAACAGCTGTGGTGGCTGAGCTTCTTTCTTCACATGGCCTCTCCCTGTGGTCAGTTTAGGTTTATCACGTTATGATGGTTTCAAAGCAGTTAGAGTTTGTACATGGTGACTGACTTCAAGAGGGGAGAAGAAGCTGCTTGTCCTCTTCAAACCTGGATTGCAAGTTCCAGAATGTCCCATCTGCCACATCACATTCTTTTTATAAGAGCAAGTCACAAGGACATAGACTCCACCTCTTGATGGGTGGGAGGAAGAAACTGATGATAGCCAGACTGTCTACCAGAGATGTCTCCAAGGTTTTTAGACCAGGCAGCTGGACATATGAAGTTGCAGTTAAGTGGAATGAGAAAGACTCACAGAAGTTAGAATAGGCCAACATAGGTGGTGAGTAAAGATGTCACGTAGGCAATTGAATGTCTAATCTGGAGTTCAGGGGAGAGATCTGCACTGGATGTGCATATTTGTGAGTCATCAGTATATAGATGGTATTCCAAGCCACAAGACTGGGTGAGAACAGAAAGGGGATAAGGAAAGATAGAAAAGAGAAGAATTCCAAGGACCGAGCTCTAGAACATTCTCAGACTTGAAGACAAGAACCAACAAAGGTGACTGAGAATAAACAACTAGTGAGGTAGTTAGGCTGAGTGGTATGAAACTCAAGGAAGAAAATGTTTCAATAATAATTAATCAATTGGATCAACTGCTCTTCAAAGTTCATGTTAACTAATAATTCACCATTGAACTTAGCATTGTGGAAACTATTCAAGACATTGACAAAAACAAACAAGACTTCGAATCCATCCGGCTTGGGGTTATGGCTTGGTCCTGCACAATTATCTCAGAGGGCATCCCAGCTACAGCCGCAGAGTGGGAGGGACTCTAACGTGAAGCCAAAATGCAGCCTTGCTAGTCACTTGGAGCTTCCAACACAATACAGGAGTAGGTAATATTGAATAATCCAGGTGGCTGATTAGTATCACAAAATTTTGTCAACATGTAGCAGTTAAAATAATTACATTCTAAAATTAAGTGCCAGGATTTAATTCCTTCAGAGAACAAAGGTCAAGGGGAGGGTGGGGAAGCTGAGGTTACTGAGACAAAAACTCAGACAAGAAATTATTAACCAGAAAAACCAGTATGTTACTGGGAAGAGGGAAGAAACACAGCTAAACAAAACATAGGCAAAAATGAGTTGTTGTTCACCAAGCCTATATCAGACATTAGCTACAACTTGGTCTGAATGAGTTTCAAATGTTCCATGAAGAGAAAGGATCAGAGATGGTGAGGTTGAAGCTGGGACCTGAAGGGTATGAGAGTGTGGGGCACAGTGGAGAGTATGGAATGAATCAGGGGCAGCAGGAAGAGACGCAGAAGGACACACGTGTCAACTGCTCCTCTCAACCTACAAGGCCAGGACCTTGAAAATACATAGATTATGTCATTTAGCACCATTTACACTCCACACAACTTATTATGACTGGCAATCAAAAGATTGCACAGTATTGACTCTTATATCTTCATCTGAAAGTAAAAAAAATATAAATGGCATCAGCATTCTGCAAAGGGCAGTACTGAGGATGAATATACGAAACTGGATAACTCTGACTGACTACCTCCTTCCCCAGGCTGCACTCTTGACAGAAGGCAGTTTCTCTGTAGGATTTAACAGCCATTAGCAAGCAACTAAGACAATTGAAAGAGACAGCTTAGCAGCCACTTGCTAGTTTTTCTTAAATTTACTTCCCTTTACAAGTCTGGAACTGAGATGAGCAAATCTTCCTACATGAAAATAATTAAGTTTGAAAGTATTTCTTTTCAGAAAATCATTTTTCTTAATTTAATGGAAATACCTGCAGAGTTGTGTGCACTCCCTTCCAATGTGAGGAGCAGTAAGGTTAATCCTGGAATCATACTGGAGAAAAGATGAGATCTCATACTTTGACCTGGCCAAATATCTACCAGCACCGTCCCCACTGCTGCCCCCAAAGCTGGTGGAGCATTTCAATTCTCCCAGGAGAATCTGCCAGTGATTAATGATCTTTATTGCCAGGAGGTTCTTTATCCTTCACCTCCATTCCTCTTGCTATAGTTCATTCCTCCCAGTAGTATTATGAAAGAATATTACAGCCTGTCTGAGGGAGATGAGCCCTGCAGCTTCAATTTCCAATGTGGCAAAAGTCATGAGTCTCAATGTCAGAACTGCCACAGAGATTCTTGGTTGATACCACAGTCATCCATTAACCTGTCCCTGAAGGTAGCAGCCCAGATGGTGGTAACTGCAAATGAAACTTACCAAGGGGCTTGATGATAACCCTAAGCAGAGACTTCAGTTGAGCATGAAAGCCTTTGAAAAAGGTATCACAGGAAATAGAGGGAAAAGCTGCATTTTGTTCCAGAGAAATTGGTTCTATATAGGAAAATTCCATAGGAATGAAGGAGCCTGGCTCTCTCCTCAACATTGTAGGTAAATATGATGTTCTTCTAATGATCAACAAATAACATGTAAGAAAATAGTACAAATATACTGAACTATTAAAACTCAATATCTTAATCAAACTGCCTATTACCCTGCTCTATGACTTTCTAGCTTTTAGAGCATGGGAAAGTTTATCGATTCATTTCTACCTCCGTTTTGTAATATATAAAATAGAAATCATAATGATATCAACTTCACAGGAAAGTTACAAGGATTAAATATGTGAAAATGCTTCAAACAGTGCATCAAATTCTAAACCTTGGCTGTCATACATGAGGCATTAAATATACATTATTATTAGTACATATTGGCTTATGGACTATATGGCTGGAAATCTAAGTTCTACTGTGGATTTTATACCTGTTCATTACTTTCGTAGCCTTGAGCAAATTTCTTTACCTTCCATTAGCACAAGTTGGTAAATATATATATGGACATAATGTTTTTCCTTTTTCTTATTCCTGTGCAGACATAGGTTAATTATAGCCCCTTAAACCCTGATGCCTAAGTAGGCTTTAGAATTCGTGTCAACATAATGTTCCCAGCAGCTGCCATCAATTAGTCAGAGTTGACATGAAAATTAAAACTGATTTGACCTCTCAACTTCAGAGCTCACAAGCTTGTAAAGAAACGATTATTCCCACTTTCAGCCACCTCAGACTATCACATCACAGTATCACCCAAAGCCCTACTTGGCCACCAATTTTTCAATGTTGATAGGACACCACAAATGGCTGCATTTAAGATAATCCTTATATATTCATCACAACACTACACCCTTGTAGTAGTCACAGCTGGAGAAGGGATATGGTTGGCACAAGAGTCCACTGTGAGTACATGCTTGTGGTCCGTATCCAACACTATCTTGGACTTTTTTTTTTTTTTGAGACAGGGTCTTGCTCTGTCACCAGGCTGCAGTCTGGTGGCGTGATCTCGGCTCATTGCAGCCTCTGCCTCCCAGTTCAAGCTATTCTGCCTCAGCCTCCTAAGTAGCTGGGGCTACAGGTGCGCACCACTACACCCAGTTAATTTTTGTATTTTTAGTAGAGATGGGGTTTTACCATGTTGGCCAAAATGGTCTCAATCTCCTGACCTCGTAATCCGTCCTCCTCACCTCATAATCCACCCTCCTCGGCCTCCCAAAGTGTTGGGATTATAGGCATGAGCCACCACACCCCGCCAATATCTTAGACTTTCATTCAACCAAAGAAGCTGACCAACGGTGTACTCAGATCTCTTTGCACTGACCTCTTTGAGGAGGTCAGTGCCTGTACAAACCAACCAGTGCTTCTTCCCATGCTATGCTCAAGGAAGCTTCTTCCTAATCAATCTTTTGCTCTCCACAACAAGACTTAAGAATGTGGCTCCCAGGCATCTTGGCCCAGGCCAGCCCCCACAGAAGCCTGGAATTGTTTTGTTTTGTTTTCAGGCTAGGGAACGAGAATATCTAAGAGAATAAATACCACAGAAAGATTCTGATCTTCAGTGGATCTCAGAGAATTCACCTACAGTTATCCATGAATATCCTGTCCCTATTACATAAAGAAGACTTTTTATTAAATCTTTAGGAAATAAATGAATTTTTAAGAATACTGATGATAGAATTATGTTATATTTTAATATGCAAAATACTCTGTAAGAAGACACCTAAGAATCACTTACAAGTGCTTATCTTTGATCAGTCATCATCTTTTGCTCACATTTAATGATTTATTTTGACAAAAAGCTTTTTTTAAAATTTCTTAAGTTATGCTTTAAGTTCTGGGGTACATGTGCAGAACGTGCAGGTTTGTTACATAGGTAGACATGTGCCATAGTGGTTTGCTACATCCATCAACCTGTCATCTACATTAGGTGTTTCTCCTAATGCTATCCCTCCCCCATCCCCGCTACCCGCTGCTATTCCTCCTCTAATCCCCACCCCCCGACAGGCCCTGGTGTGTGATGTTCACCTCCCTCTGTCGATGTGTTCTCTTTGTTCAGTACCCACTTATGAGTGAGAACATGTGGTGTTTTTTTGTTTTTGTGACAGTTTGCTGAGAATAATGGTTTCTAGCTTTATCCATGTCCCTGCAAAGGACATGAACTCGTCCTTTTTTATGGCTGCATAGTATTCCATGGTGTATATGTGCCACATTTTCTTCATCCAGTCTTTATTAAATCAGAATGTTTTGGAATGATTAAAATGTCAAATGGATGTGTTTAGATTACAAATAGTTAAGGATGAGATATAGACAATTTTAAATGTCAAAATAAGATTTCTGTGATCCTTAAGAAGTATATTATTTGTAAAATATCATGCTAAATTATTCCATTAAAAAAAGCAATCAGTTAGCTAAGGGATAACTCACAACGGCCTGGGCCATCATCATACCCAGTGTGGGGCCAGATAGACTAAACTTCTGGCCAGTGTAGCATTTATTGTGTTCCTTGTTCTTTCTAAAGAGTACAGAGCAGTGGCTGAGTATAGACTTTGGAGTTAGGCCTGGTGTCTTAGTTTGTTTCCTGCTACTATCACAGAATACCACAGGCTGGATGATTTATAAAAAAATGTAAGTTTATTTGGCTCACAGTTCTGGAGACTGGGAAATCCAAAATCAAGAGGCAGTGTCTAGTGAGGGATTTCTTACTGCATTATAACATGGTGGAAAGCATCACATGGTGAAGAAATGCATGCACAAAACAGAGAAAAAACAAATCAAATCCACATCCGCATTAATGACATTTATTCATTCATCAGGGTAAAGTCCTCATGGCCTAATCATCTCTTAAAGGTTTCACTTTTTACTACTATCACAATAGCAATTAAACTTCAATGTGAGTTTTGGAGGGTACACTCAAATAACAGCATCGTGTGGCATTGAACAAATTACTGCATTTTTCTGAACTTTAGTTTTCTCATATGCTGTCATCAAAATTCCATCCATGAGAGGGCTTGGCACATCATAAGCTCTGGCTCTTGCAATAATTGTTAGACTCCCTCATTGTTTGTGGAAGTGTGGTGGGGACAGATAGAAGCCAGCCACACTGTTTTTTTCTACATAAAATATTTGCACACATGTTGGTCTTTAAAACACTTTTTGAAATGCATAAAATTCTTTTGGAGGAAAGAAAAAATGTGCAGTTAAAATAAAGAAGTCCTTCCCACCACCTTCCTTTCCATGTGCTGTAGAATAAAATAATTTGTACCAAAAAAAAAAAAAAAGAAGTCCCCTATTCCCTATTAAGAGATTAACTAATTCATACAGGATAGATAAACGAGATTTCAAACATCACTAGGTTTGGACATTAGGTTTGGTCTGTAAATCGACTTTCATCTATAGTGGAGAATATTAACACTTCTCAATTCCTACTCCTTGCTGGCTTGAGTAAAACATACAGGAGCTACTTTCACAGAGAATCGTCTCTTCTTTATTTACTTTTGTCCTACAGAACAGATTGAAAGCCAGGGGCATAGATCTAGGCACAGGTTTTCTCAGTCAACATCTGCTATGTGTTGGGTGCCATGCCAGGTTCGGGTTAATGCAACTGTCAGAACAGTTCTCCAGTCGCCTTCTGAACTTGGCTTCTACACACCTAATGTCGTGTTAGTGATCCCAGATTTTCTTTCCTCCACCCTCTTCGTTTCATTCTTCACGCTCTCTAGGCACACTTATGCTCTTTTATGATTTAACATACTAATTCTGCATTGATAACAGGACCCCTGAATCTATTTCCAGCCCAATGTCTCACCTGAATGTCGGCCCACATTTCCATCTGCTGGCTACTGTGTACCTTCTCCAACGTATCCCGACATGGTTCATTGATATATAACCACTACGCCAACTTATTCCCCAATCTGAACTCTCTATTTCTATTAACTGGTCATGAATGCAGAAACAAGGATCAGAGAACCCAGAGATTTAAAAAAAATAGTAATAACAATGATGGTTAACATTTATTAAGCATTTGTCCACTATTTAAATTATTTAGTTATCTAATGGGTATAATGTATTTATTTCTCACAATACTTCTTTGAGATAGGTCTACTATTATTTCCATTTTGCAAATGAAATAACTGAGGCACAAAGAGAAGTCCCTTACTTTTCCAAGGCCACACAGCCAGAGGTGGTAGAGTCATGATTGGAATCAGGCAATCTGATTCTAGAACCTGTACACTTAAGCCCTTTGGCACATTCATCTTAAATGTAGGTCAGGGCTTGCGTTGTCCTAGCTAAAAAGAATAGATCAGATCATGGTAAATAGTATCACTGCCTGGAAGTTTTAAATATAATTTAACTCTGTAAATATAATAGGTGGATATTTTTATAAGATGCTTTGGATTCATGACAAACCACTAGTCTTTCAAAAACTTTTGAAATTATTTCTGCAAAACACACATATGCCAAAGCATGAGAAAAAGCAGCATGTGTGAAAGCAAAATGCCAATACACAGGGGAAAAAGCAAGATATTACCCAGACAGTGAACAATTTGCCCAGCTTGACTGGAGCATGGGATCTGTAGGCTGAAGTGATAGAAGACAAAGGCTGGGAAAGTACACTGGAACCAGATTGTGAATGAACTTTCAGTTATATTAAGACTATAAATAGAGTAATAAAGTTATAATAAAGTTATATTGGACTGTATTCTGTAGGCAAAACATGGGACTCGAAGTGGGGGAAACAAGGTAGGGGAGGTTCATCCAATAAAATCATGACTGACAGCCTCCAGTGAAGTAGGCGCGATTCTAGGTACTTGAAATACAGTTAGTTTGTACCTCCAAGAAGTGTGCAGTCTTAGGGAATTACACTGGAAACTTTTAATTCACCATAGTTAAGTTTCACAGAGTGCTATGAAAATAGTTATGAAGTACCACTAACAAATCCATCGTTCCTTGTAAGAAAATACTTCCTGGAAACAGGCAGAGATTTGTAATGAGAGGAGAATTACATGATTATGTTTGTATTTTAGAAATTTAATTTTGCTAGTAGATATGGCAATACCAAAGAAATACTGAAGAAGGGATGTCATTGATGAAATTAATGGATCATGTAAAAGTTGACGTTCACTTGAACTGTGAAAATAAGAATTGAGAAGCAAGTACAGAATCAAGAGAACTTTTAGCAACAGAAAACCCCATAACTACAAAGGTTGTTGGAAAGGAGTTCGTGAGAATAACTCCAGTCTTTCTTGTTTGGTCACCTAAGTGGTTGAGTTTTCCAAGTTAGGGAAAAACAAGGAAGAGTAGAATAAGGGAAGAAGACAGTAAGTTTAGTTTGAAATATATTAGGTTAGAGGCATCTACAATTAGAGATATTTCATGGGCAGCTATAGCCAACTATCATAAATAGAATGATGCCAGAGATGTAAGTTTTGGAATTTCCAACATTTGAAACCAGATGAGATTTTTCAGTAGAGCATAGAAGTATAAAGAGAGACAATGTGACCATACCTTGAGGCACATGTAAACAAAACAAAACAAACAAAATAGAGAGATGGCACATGATCTTTGGAGTTAAAATGTCTGAATTCAAATTCTAGCTCGAGCACTTATGAACTGTGTGACTTTGGACAAGGTATTTAATATCTTGTGGTCTCCGTTTCCTCATCTACCTCAGATTGTATCATATTTAAATAAATTAGTGTTTATAACGAATGTTGAATAACACCTGGCCTTAAATTTAGTTTTTATTAAATACAAAGTATTATAATTAATTTAGCTCCAAATATTGACCTTCATTCTTTGTTCTATTTTATTTCTCCACTATGTCTTATTTTTTTCTGAAGGATGTCATTTGTTTATCTTATTCTACTCCTAATTCTAGTGGGTCTTGAATGAAGTATTATTAAATTCACTACCTATTTCACATAAAATCTTAGGAAAGATAAAATCAATCCCTTTCTTCAAGAAACAATTACCTTGTAAAAAAAAATCTTAGAAAGTTCTCTGTAGGCATATCATAATATAATCATCTGTTTCTATTGATTAAATTGATAAATAATTTTCTACAAAGGAATATTTCTCGTAGGAGTTTTCTTCTTTTACTTTTTTTCCATCTTACAGGGCCAACACTACTACAATGATCTATTCATACATTCCAAGCAGTTGCAGACTTCAGAGTTAACAACCTGTCTTTGGTATAGTTGTGACCATCAGGATCCACTCTGCCAAGAACTGTGCTAGATGTTTTGAATACAAAATCTCATAATCTTCCCCCAAACTTATAGAGTCAGCTATGATGTTTGCTATATAATTGAGATAAATGAGTTTATTCAGAGTCCCTGAATCATTCCAAGTCTAGGGATGCTGCCTCAATGTAATGAACCACAACTGAGCAGTTGGTTTCAAAGCAGAACATCATTCAACATGAGCCAGTTGTCTGTCTGCTCTGCAGTGTGTCATCATTTTGAGGATGAGACACAGGGTAGGATGGCCTCATGGTGGCACATCACCAAGATTTCCTGCTCTATTTCACCACAGAAGACACTTGGGAGTCCTGGTACCTTGGATTTATCATCTATGGCTTAGAGGAACCAATGACCAATAATCTTTTCTTTCAGCTCAGTTTGTGAACCATCAGCAACACTCTCCCCTCTAGACCCATCAGAAGGCTTAACACAGAACTGTTGGAAGTCTCTTGTCTAAGTAGAGTACAGGTTTAATATTCTTACCAGTCTTATGAGACTAACTTCAGTTTTGTTTAATTTTGATATATATTTTCTTAACCCAATAGATCCAAAATATTCACTAATGAATATAAAATTTTTTTTTTATTGTACTTTAAGTTCTGGCGTACATGTGTAGATCTTGCAGGAATGTTGCATAGGCACACACATGCCATGGTGGTTTGCTGTCTCCATCCCCCCGTCACCTACATCAGGCATTTCTCCCAGTGTTATCCCTCCCCAACCTCCCCGCCCCTAGCTGTCCCTCCCCTAGTCCCCCACCCCCCAACAGACCCCAGTAGGTGATATTCCCCTCCCTGTGCCCATGTGTTCTCATTGTTCAACACCTGCCTGTGAGTGAGAATATGTGGTGTTTGGTTTTCTGTTCCTGTGTCACTTTGCTGAGAATGATGGTTTCTAGATGCATCCATGTCCCTACAAAGGACAGGAACTCATCGTTTTTTATGGCTGCATAGGATTCCATGGTGTATATGTGCCACATTTTCTTTGTCCAGTCTATCATTGGTGGGCATTTGGGTTGGTTCCAAGTCTTTGCTATTGTAAACAGTGCCAGTTAATTGAATAATATTGTTCAGAGAATATGTCATAGTGATGATGATAAGTAGTACCTCAGAGATGGGCTTGTCCATGTAAAATGAAGGTATCAGGATTGACTTTAAGGAGGAGTTACGTTGAGATAAATTTAAATGATAACTAGATCATGCCTGGGGAAAAACAGCATTCTGGTATAGAAATATAATGAATGCCAAGTGTACCAAAGCAAAGCCAAATCAGATGTGTCTGGACAATATTTAGTTTTTCTGGAATGAAGTGTTAGTTAGAGAAGCAGTAAAGAATAACATGGAAAACTGGTTTGAGCATGTTTGTGAAGAGCTTAAAAGTTTGGTTACCATGTTATGGTTAATGAGCTCATCAAGAAAGGTGGTGACATAAAAGCATTTTAGGTGAATATATCAGTAGGATCAGTGGTTGAAATGGTGATGTAGAGAAAAAATTCAAGTTATTCTGAATTTTTAAATCTGGGTAAAAAATATCTTGATATGTATTAAGAGTAAAGAAAGCCTGTTTTAGAAGGTTGTTTCCAATTCCTTCCAACAAAATAATTGTATCTCACACATTGGCATACTTTTTCTGTAAAGGCTATGTAGTAAATATTTTAGGATTTTAGACATGCAGTTTCTGGCACAACTGCTCAACTTGTTGCCATAGCACAAAAGCAGCCTTAAACAATATGTAAATGAAGTCACAGGGCTCTGTTTCAGTAAGCTTTATTTATGGACACTGAAGTTTGAATTTCATATAATTTTCATGTGTCATAAAATATTACTCTTCTTTTGATATTTTCCAGCTTCTTTAAAATGTAAAAAAACATTCTTAGTTTGGGACTATACACAATCAGAGGGTGAGCAGGATTTGCCCAGAGTTTGCAAACTCCTGGTTTATAGAACATCAGTCAGAACTTTCAATCCGACATTATTTTGAAAACTTTGAATTGTCTTCTGAAGTCTTCTCTTGAGCATTTGAAAGGAGCTGGTTGAAGTGGGCTTGAAGTGGTAGGAAAAGGGGACAACTATTAATAACAAACAAACAAGTCAGGCTAATCATATTAGCCACAGGGGGCAGTAGTACAACATACGTCCCTGTATGCTCTAGTCCAACAGCTGCTTGTCTGAAACCTTAAAAAGAGAGAGAGAGAAAAAATCAATAACTACTACTTCAAACACATTCTGAACTAAGCATTTTGACAACTGCAGAGGGAAAATCAAAAGTGATGGGCTTTGCTTTTATTCAGGTTGCTCATGCCACCCTAAAGTGGTGCAATGCAGTATTTACTCAAAGGGAGTAAGTAAGTGGTAGCTTTGATGGAAGCTTAGTGTGAGAGCAGTGTGTAAAGTTGAAGTGACTTTGAACAAAGAATTTTGGAGAGACTAGCTAGGTTGGGGTAACAAGTGAAAAGCAACCTGGGAATGGAATGGAGAGGAGGGGACATGAGAGTCCCAAAGGAAAAATTGATGGATCTTGCTAATTAATGAGACATGGAGGCTGAAAAAGAGAGAGGAGAAAGATATAAAATGTTTTAAAATAATATTCTCATTATATTATTCACACAGCAGTGAGAGACAAGGAGGATGATGTAGTGTGTAGAAAACGGGGAACATAGGAGGCTGGAGGATAGCACTTCACACAAACAAATCACACACATACACTGACATCTGGTAAATGTTAGGCTGAAACTATTGGCAAATACAGAGAGAAGGGATGCCATTAATGCCCACATGCTCTTTTTATTACAAGTATTATCAGATGGAAAATAAACTAGTATCATTATGGTGCTGATGGTCTAATATGTGAACAATCTCCTGCATCATATTATATAGAATCCCCCTCATTTCTTCAAGGTAATTTCCTTTTGATCACTTGGCACTGGTCATGTCTTATAAAGCAAATATATCCAAACATTTTTCATTACTTATCTTCAGCTTTTCCCTCCCTAGTTCTGTTTGCTTATGTAGATCACAAATGTATGAGAAAAACAAACACATCAGGTCAATTAATGTACCTACAGTTAGAGATGTGAATAATACTGGAATTCAGAAAAGAAAAGGTGACATAAATAAACCTCTCTAAACTCTTAGCACCAACTATTAGTTTTATCTGCTTCTACCCTACCTAGAGCTGTCCAAAGGGATTGCTAAGGCATTTGCTCCCTAAAACAGTCCATTTGCTACTATCATTATTCACTCAAAGCAGCATGGTATGTGGCAGAGATACATGTTAGCTCTGCCTATAAATGCACCAAGGCATATTTCTCATAAGCAATTTTTTTTGCATACACAGAATGAAATAAAGACAAAATAGTAATTATTGCCTTCACTGTTTAGACTCATATTTATAAAAACAAATTTTAGCCTAATTCTAAGTTAGTCATTTCAATTGTGCTTCTTAAAAATCTTAAACACCAGGATTTAGTTAAAAGTATCTTCAATTCGCCTACATTTAACCCTTAATTGTATCTTAAGACACCTATAATGAAATTAGTGTGGCCAAAATACACTTACCAACAGATTTCCTTAATTATTAACTAGGAACTATTTACAAGTGGATTCTTTCCTGATTTACTTGCATTTTATTTAAAAAATGGAAAGCTAATTTAGGAAATCAGCAAAGTAGCTGGAAGTAAGCCTAGCCCATTTTATAATGAGAAAAATAAGACACAGAATATGTTTTAAAGTGGCTTTCTCAAATGAACTACAACCCTCAGGATTAGACTTTCCCCTTGAGATACTGAGGTACAGAAAATACCCAGTTTTTAGAAGACACAAAGTAGGTAGAAGGACCCAAATCTGTGACCTGACACTATCCCCACCCTAAGGAGTGTTAAGACCAAAATAACTATATATGGTATGCTGCTTCTGTGTTCTGAATAAATCATTTACTCAGCCAACATGTAACAAGCACATTACAAATTATTTCGCTATTACAACAACCACAAACAGATGTATAAAAACTTCTAAAAATTACCAGGAATAAAGAAAATGAGTAGATACTGAGAGTGCAAATCAGAATTAGACTAATAATATAATCATCTTAACAAAGCACTTAAATGCTGCATCCTCATTTCAAGACTCTCTCATTTTATTTAGCTTCT
The DNA here is from genome assembly GCA_963573385.1 of Cacajao melanocephalus. Lineage (NCBI taxonomy): Eukaryota > Metazoa > Chordata > Mammalia > Primates > Pitheciidae > Cacajao > Cacajao melanocephalus. The sequence goes on along the minus strand of CAUYLG010011127.1, from coordinate 12,936 downwards.
GCATTAATCCAGCTGCAAATGGACTTAGTCCAGATAAGGTCTTAATATATTATTCATAGCATTTTACTGGCACTAAATTATGTATTTTCATCCAAACAAGTATAATTCTGTCAGATTCATGTAAAAGCAATTTTTAATATACAGCAAATTGCTATATTAAAAGAAAATTTTCATATTTTTTCATAGACTTGAATCAAAGGAACCTTTCCTGTCTGTTGGGTGAGTATATAAATATTTTAAGTATTAATTATTTAATTAAAATTCATAAGAACTTCTGAGAGAGTATTTTCAGTCATTTAACCTCATTGAAAATCATGACACATCATTGCATGCAACATTGCTATCTATGTCTTATGGAGACTTAACTAAAATGCTCCCTAGGTTGTATTGTGGCCTCAGAAACGTAGCTAATGAATGTATATGAAATTCTGTATCTTCCATAAAGGCTGAACAAGGTACACAGTAATTATCCATATTTTCTTCCTGTAAAAATATACTCAGATTGGTCTTAAAAATTCCTCTGAGCCATAGCTTCAACATTCCAAGCCTGCCTACCTATTGCTTTACTCCATTTCTTTTCAATCTACTCTATTCACCGTTTCTTCACCCACTTTCCTAAATCTGTCTTCACAATCATTATCTATCTTTTCTCCTTAGCTCTCATTTCACTTTAATTTCTCCAGTTCACTCACATTGACTGCTTCTCTGCACCCAAACCTGAGGAACCCTGAGGGAAATTTAGATAAGACGAATGCTTGCCTACTCTGATGGTACCCTTCTTAGTCACAATACATATCTTAAGATTAATATCTTGTTGGCCAGGCGCAGTGGCTCACGCCTGTAATCCTAGTACTTTGGTATGCTGAGGTGGGGGGAATCACCTGAGGTTAGGAATTCAAGACCAGCCTGGCCAACATGGTGAAACCCAGTCTCTACTAAAAATATAAAATATAGCCAGGTGTGGTGGCACACACCTGTAATCCCAGCTACTTGGGAGGCTGAGGCAAGAGAATTGCTTGAACCTGGGAGGGGGAGGTTGCAGTGAGCCAAGATCATGCAACAGATAGTGCTCTTTTGCCTGGGCAACAGAGCAAGACTTTGTCTCAAATAATAATAATAATATTGTTGACATGAGTGTATATGTTCTTTAGGCATTTCAAACTAAGAATAAGCAATGTTGTCTGTATCTGATCTATCAAATACTCCATTAACTAATATATTAAAGTGTATTATGAATGGACTTTTGCACTTTGAATAGTATAGATGATATTGTATCAAAAAGTGGTGGAAGATGTCATGTCTTGCCTAGAGAAATCATGCTCTATTTGATGAGGGACCAAAAGCCCTCAAATATAGGCAGCCAATACTGATGCTTAATGACCAGAAACAAGGAATGGGGTTAGATTTTTAAGGGACCAGATCGATTTTCTTTTATTACACTGTACATGGCCTATGAATATTTCTATCACTCATTGAACAGTATCGTTCCCAGTTCCTTTCAACTCTTCATAAAAGCTTTTCAGAAAGCAACTCAAATCATGGAGATCAAAATAATTGTTAGGTGATGTGGAAGAGAAAAATGGAATATACGCATTTATTTAAAGACTACATGAAAAATGAAAGGTCGAATTGGTCTGGTCCAAATGATAAAGCAAGCTTTTTTTCCCTACATTGATCATCAGCTTCTATTGTTAAAAATCTCTGCACCTGAAAAAATCTTTTAGTTTTAATGCATATGATCTGCCCTCAAGTCAAAAGGCCTGAAATAGCTTCTCTTCACGGCTCACTTCATGTGGTTTCTTTGCAGCCTTTACTGTTCTCCTGGCCACTCTGGGATGGAATCCTTTTTTTTTTTTTTTTTTTTTTGCATGCTTCTGTTTTAAAAGGCAGACCCTAAGTAATCTTGATTTAAACTTATCAAGAGTTTGGCACTGAGTATTAGAACCCTAAGAAAAACTTCACAAAAAAAAAATAATAATGTATAACTCAGCAAATATTCAAAGTGGGAAAATTAGCATGGCACACATAAGATATTGCTTGTCTTAAAAGTAAAGTGGTATAAAAGGCAACCCAAATGATTTTGCTGAATAGATAATTTTAATTTCTAGCTAAATTTTTTCATTCCCTCAAGAAAATTATTTTAATTAAAATTATCCAGAAGTATGTATGCCAAGGTGGGTAACTCACTTGAGCTCAGGAGTTCAAGACCAGCCTGGACAACATGGTGAAACCTCATTTCTACAAAAAATACAGAAATTAGCTGGCTGTAGTAGCATGCCTGTTGTCCTAGCCCCCTAGGGGCTAAGGTAAGAGGATCACTGGAGCCCAGGAGGTTGAGGCTGCAATGAGCCAAGATTGCACCACTTCACTCCAGCGTAGGCAACAGAGTGAGACCCTGTCTCAAAAAGAAGTAAAAGTATGTATGTATCTCTCTCCTACCTTGTTCAGTGAGAGGATGGACAGAAGTGAACGAATGGACATATATAAGCATACTAGGCACAAGGCAGTCTACTCATAAGTACCATTGTTCAAATTTATGACTTTTTTTCTCTCAAAGGTTTTATTTTTTTATAAATGCATTTTTATATATTTTTTCTTGGTGCTTTATACCCATTTCTTTTTTTTTCATAAGTTATTGGGGTACAGGTGATATTTGATTACATGAGTAAATTCTTTAGTGGTGATTTGTGAGATTTTGGTGCACCCATCGCACAAGCAGTATATGCTGCACCATATTTATAGTCTTTTATTCCTCACCCCTCTCCCAACCTTCCCCACCCCGAGTCCCCAGATCATTCTTATGATTTGTATCATTCTTATGATTAGCTTCCACTTACCAGTGAAAACATAAGATGTTTGGTTTTCCATTCTGGAGTTCCTTCACTTAGAGTAATAGTCTCCAATCTCATTCAAGTTGCTGCAAATGCTGTTAATTCATTCCTTTTTATGGCTCACTAGTATTTCATTGTATAAATATGCCACAGTTTCTTTACCCACTTGTTGATTGATGGACATTTGGGTTGGTTCTATGATTTTGCAGTTGTGAATTGTGCTGCTATAAATATGCATATGCAAGTATCTTTATCCTACAGTGACTTATTTTCCTCTGGGTTGATACCCAGTAGTGGGATTGCTGGATCAAATGGTAGTTCTACTTTTAGTTTTTTAAGGAATCTTTACACTGCTTTCCATAGTAATTGTACTAGTTTACATTCCCACCGGGAGTGTAGAAGTGTCCCCTGTTCACGGCATCCATGCCACCATCTACTGTTTTTTGATTTTTTGATTATGGCCATTCTTGCAGAAGGTAGTATTGCATTGCAGTTTTGATTTGCATTTCCCTGTTCATTGGTGACGTCGACCTACCTTCCTTCTTTCCTTCCCTCCTTCCCTCCTTCCATCCTTCCCTTCCTCCCTCCCTCCTTCCTTCGTACATGTGCAGAACGTGCATGTTTGCTACATAGGTAGACACATGCCATGGTGATTTGCTGCACCCATCATCTACATTAGGTATTTCTCCTAATGCTATACTTCCTCTAAGCCCCCGAGCCCTTTCTATCCTTCCCCTAGTCCCCTGCCCCCTGACAGACCCCAGTGTGTGATGTTCCCCTCCCTATGTCCATGTGTTCTCATTGTTCAACACCCACTTATGAGTGAGAACATGCATTGCTTGGATTTCTGTTCTTGTGTCAGTTGGCTGAGACTGATGGTTTTCAGCTTCATTTATGTCCCTGCAAAGGACATGAACTCATCCTTTTTTATGGCAGCATAGTATTCCATGGTGTATATGTGTCACATTTTCTTTATCCAGTCTATCACTGATGGGCATTTGAGTTGGTTCCGAGTCTTTGCTATTGTGAACAGTGCCACAATAAACATATTTGTGCATGTGTCCTTATAATAGAATGATTTATAAAGCTTTGGATATATACCCAGTTATGGGATTGCTGGGTCAAATGGTATTACTATTTCTAGATACTTGAGGAATTGCCACACTGCCTTCCACAATGGTTGAACTAATTTACACTCCCACCAACAGTGTAAAATTGTTCCTATTTCTCCACATCCTCTCCAGCATCTGTTGTCTCCTGATTTTTTAATGAGCACCATTCTAACTGGTGTGAGATGGTATCTCAATGTGGTTTTGATTTGCATTTCTCTAATGACCAGTAACGATGAGCATTTTTTCATGTTTGTTGGCTGCATAAATGTCTTCTTTTGAAAAGTGTCTGTTCATATCCTTTATCCACTTTTTGATGGGGTTGTTTGTGTTTTTCTTGTAAATTTGTTTAAGTTTTTTTGTAGATTCTGAATATTAGCCTTTTGTCAGATGGGTAGATTGCAAAAATTTTTTCCCATTCTGTTGGTTGCCAGTTCACTCTAATGATTGTTTCTTTTGCTGTGCAGAAGCTCTTTAGTTTAATTAGAGCCCATTTGTCTATTTTGGCTTTTGTTGCCATTGCTTTTGGTGTTTTAGTAATGAAGTCTTTGCCCATGCCTATGTCCTGAATGGTATTGCCTAGGATTTTTCTAGGGTTTTTATGGTGTTAGGTCTCATGTTTAAATCTTTAATCCATCGTGAGTTAATTTTTGTATAAGGTGTAAGGAAGAGATCCAGTTTCAGCTTTCTACATATGGCTATCCAGTTTTCCCAGCACCATTTATTAAATAGGGAATCCTTTCCCTATATTTGTTTTTGTAAGATTTGTCAAAGATCAGATGGGTGTAGATGTATGGTGTTATTTCTGAGGCCTCTGTTCTGTTCCATTGGTCTATATCCCTGTTTTGGTACCAGTACCATGCTGTTTTGATTTTGTTTACTGTAGCCTTGTAATATAGTTTGAAGTCAGGTAGCATGATGCTTTTGGCTTTTTTTTTTTTTTTTTGTTAAGAATTTATTTGCAAATTTGGGAAATTTTTTGTTATGTTTCGTTTTTTTATATTTTTTTTTGAGTTTTATCTTTTTGTTTTTGGTTTTTTTTTTTTTTTTTGCTTAGGATTGTCTTGGCTATGTGGGCTCTTTTTTGGTTCTGTATGAAGTTTAAGATTTTTTTTTTCAATTCTGTGAAGAAAGTCAATGGTAGCTTGATGGAAATAGCATTGAATGCATAAATTAGTTTGGGTAGTATGGCCATTTTCATGATATTGATTCTTCCTACACATGAGCATGGCATGTTTTTTCATGTGTTTGTGTCCTCTCTTATTTCCTTGAGCAGTGGTTTGTAGTTCTCCTTGAAAAGTTCCTGCACATCCCTTGTTAGTTGTATTTCTAGGTATTTTATTCTCTTTATAGCAGTTGTGAATGGGATGAATCACTCATGATTTGGCTGTTTGTCTATTATTTGTGTATAGGAATGCTTGTAATTTTTGCACATTGATTTTGTATCCTGATACTTTGCTTAAGTTCCTTATCAGCTTAAGGAGATACTGGGCTGAGATAATGGGGTCTTCTAAATATACAATCATGTCATCAGGAAAAAGACAATTTGACTTCCTCTTTTCCCAATTGAATACTCTTTATTTATTTTTCCTGCCTGATTGTCCTGGCCAGAACTTCCAATGCTATGTTGACTAGGAGTGGTGAGAGAGGGCATCCTTGTCTTGTGCCAACGTTGAGGATTTTTTCATATATTTCTTAGCCATTTGTATATCTTCTTTTGAGTATTGTCTATTTATGTTGTTAATCTACTTTTTGATGGGATTTTTTTTCTTACTGATTTGAGTTTGTTGTAGATTCTGGATATTAGTCCTTTGTCAGATGTATAGATTGTGAAGATTTTCTACCACTCTGTGGTTGTCTGTTTATTCCGCTGACTGTTCCTTTTGCCATTCAAAAGCTCTTTAGTTTAATTAAGTCTCAACTATTTATCTTTGTTTTTATTGAATTTGCTTTTGGGTTCTTGGTCATGAAATCTAAGCCAGTGTCTAGAGGGGTTTTTCCAATGTTATCTTCTAGAATTTTTAGTTTCAAGTCTTAGATTTGTATATAAGGTGAGAGATGAGGATTCATTTTCATTCTCCTACATGTGGCTTGCCAATTATCCCAGCACCATTTGTTAAATAGGGTGTCCTTTTCCCACTTTATGTTTTTGCTTGCTTTGTCAAAGATCATCTGGCTATAAGTTTTCTGGTATATTTCTGAGCTCTCTACTCTGTTCCATTGGTCTGTGTGCCCATTTTTATACCAGTACCATGCTGTTTTGTTGACTATGGCCTTATAATATAGTTTGAAATCAGGTAGTGTGATGCCTCCAGATTTGCTCTTTTTGTTTAGTCTTGCTTTGGCTATATAAGCTCTTTCATTCCATATGAATTTTCGAATTGTTTTTTCTAATTCTGTGAAGACTGATAGTGGTATTTTGATGAGGATGGCACTGAATTTGCAGATTGCTTTTGGCAGTATGGTCATTTTCACAATATTGATTCTACCCATCCATCAGCATGAAAAGTGTTTTCATTTGTTTGTGTCATCTATGATTTCTTTCACAGAGTTTTGTAGTTTTTCTTGTAGGGGTCTTTTGACTTCTTAAGTATATTCCCAAGTATTTTATTTTTATTTTTTGGCAGTTATTGTAAAAGGGGTTTTTTATTTGATTCTCAGCTTGGTCACTGTTGGTGTATAGCAGAGCTACTCATCTGTGTACATTAATCTTGTATCCAGAAACTTTGCTGAATGCTTTTGTCAGTTCTAGGAGCTTTCTGGAGGAGGCTCTAGGGTTTTCAAGGAAAACAATCATATCGTCAGCAAGCAGTGACAGTTTTACCTCCTCTTTACAGATTTAGATGCTCTATTTCTTTCTTTTGTCTACTTCCTCTGGCTGGGACTTCCAGTACTATGTTAAAGAGCAGTGGTGAAAGTGGGCATCCTTGTCTTGTTCCAGAGGGAATGCTTTCAACTTTTCCCCATTCAGTAGTATGTTGGCTGTGGGTTTGTCATAGATGGCTCTTATTACATTGAGGTCTGTCCCTTGTATGCTGCTTTTGCTGAGGGTTTTAATCATAAAGAGATGATGATTTTGTCGAATGCTTTTTCTGCATCTTTTGAGGTGATCATATAATTTTTGTTTTTAATTCTGTTTATGTGGTGTATCACATTTATTGACTTGATGTTAAACCATCTCTGCATCCCTTGTATGAAACTTACTTGATCATGGTGGATTATCTTCGTGATATGTTGTTGGATTTGGTTAGCTAGTATTTTGTTAAGGATTTTAGCCTCTATGTTTATCAAGCATATCTGTCTGTAGCTTTCTTTTTTGGTTATGTCCTTTCCTGGTTTTGGTACTAGGGAGATGCTGGGTGCATAGAATAAATTAGGGAGGGTTCCTTCTTTCTTTATCTTGTGGAATAGCATCAAAAGGATTGGTACCAATTCTTTTTGAATGTCTGGTAGAATTCTGTTGTGAATCCATCTGTGATATTTTCCTAGACTTTTTTGTTGGTAATTTTTAAATTACCATTTCAATCTCCTGTTTGTTATTGGTTTAGAGTATCTAAATCTTCCTGATTTAAGCCAGAAGGATTGTATTTTTCTAGGAATTGATCATCTCTTCTAGGTTTTCTAGTTCACGTGCATAAAGGTGTTCATAGTAGCCTTGAATAATCTTTTGTATTTCAGTGGTGTCCATTGTAATAACTCCTGTTTTGTTTCTTAATGAGGTAATTTGGATTATCTGTTTTCTTTTCTTAGTTAATTTTGCTAATAGTCTATCAGTTGTATTTATCTTTTCAAATAACTAGCTTTTTGTTTTATTTATCTTTTGTATTTTGTTTCTATTTCATTTAGTTCTGCTCTCATCTTGGTTATTTCCTTTCTTCTGGTGGGTTGGTTTTTTGTTCTCATTTCTCTAGTTCCTTGAGATGTAACCTTAGAATGTCAGTTTGTGCTCTTTCAGTCTTTTTGATGTAGGCATTTAGGGCTATGAGCTTTCCTCTTAGCACTGTCTTTGCTGTATCCCAGAGGTTTTGATAGGTTGTGTGTCATTATTGTCATTCAGTTCTAAGAATTTTTAAATTTCCATCTTAATTTTGTTTTTGACCCAATTCTCATTCAGGAGCAGGTTATTTAATTTTGATGTATTTGCATGGTTTTGAAGGTTCCTTTTGTAGTTGATTTCCAGTTTTATTCCACTGTGATCTAAGAAAGTGCTCAATATAATTTAAATTTTCTTAAATTTGTTGAGGCTCATTTTATGGCCTATCATATAGTCTATCTTAGAGAAGGTCCCATGCACTGTTGAACAGAGTGTGTATTCTGTGGTTGTTGGATAAAATGTTCTGTATCTGTTAAGTCCATTTGTTCCAAGATATAGTTTAAATCCATTGTTTCTTCATTGACTGTCTGTCTTGATGGCTTGTCTAGTGCTGTCAATGGAGTATTGAAGGTCCCCACTATTATTGTGTTGTTGTCTATTGCATTTATTAGGTCTGTTAGTAATTGTTTTATAAATTTGAAAGCTCCAGTGTTAGGTGCATATATGTTTAGGATTGTGATATTTTCCTGTTGGACAAGATCTTTTACCATTATATAATGTCCCTCTTTGTCTCTTTTAATGCTGTTGCTTTAAAGTTTGTTTTGTTTGACATAAAAGCTACCCCTGCTCACTTTTGGTGTCCATTTGCATGAAATGCCTTTTGTACCCCTTTAAGTTTATGTGAGTCCTTTTGTATTAGGTGAGTCTCCTGAAGGCAGCAGAGAGTTGATTGGTGAGTTCTTATCAATTCCGCAGTTCTGTATCTTTTTTAAGTGGAGCATGTAGGCCATTTACATTCAATGTTAGTATCGAGATGTGAGGTACTGTTGTATTCATCATACTATATGTTGCTTGCATACCTGGGTTTTATTTTTTGGTTTTTGCTTTTGCTTTTTAACTTGTATTTTTGTTTTCTAGGTCCTGTGTGATTTATACTTTAAAGAGGTTCTGTTTTGATGTGTTTCCAGGATTTGTTTCAAGAGTTCCTTCAGCAATTCTTGTAACGGTGGTTTGGTACTGGCAAATTCTCTCAGCATTTGTTTTGCTGAGAAAGATAATATCCTTCCTTTATATATAAAGCTTAGTTTTGCTGGATACAAAATTCTTGACTGATAATTGTTTTGTTTAAGGAGGCTGAAGATAGGGCTCCAATCCCTTCTAGCTTGCAGGGTTTTTGCTAAGAAATCTACTGTTAATCTCATAGGTTTTTCTTTATAGGTTACCTAGTGTTTCTGTCTGTCTCGCAGCTCTTAAGATTCTTTCATCTTATGTTTAGATAACCTGATGACAATGTGCCTAGACAATGATATTTTTCTGATGAATTTCCCAGGTGTTCTTTGTGCTTCTTATATTTGGATATCTAGTTCTCTAGCAAGGCCAGGGAAATTTTCCTGAATTATTCCCCCAAATACATTTTCCAAACTTTTAGATTTCTCTTCTTCCTCAGGAACACTGATTATTCTTAGAAGCTTTGTTTATATTTTATTTTGTCATGATTGGAATGGGCTAATTTGAAGGCCTTGTCTTAGAGCTCTGAATTTCTTCTACTTGTTCAATTCTATTGCTGAGACTTTCCAGAGCATTTTGCATTTCTGTGTGTCCATTGTTTCCTGAAGTTTTTATTGTTTTATCTTTATGCTATTTCCTTGCATAGTTCTCCCTTCACTTCTTGTATAGCTTTTTGGATTTTTTTGTATTGGGCTTCACCTTTCTCTGGTGCCTCCCTGATTAGCTTAGTAACTAACCTCCTGAACTCTTTTTCAGGTAAATCAGGGATTTCTTCTCAGTTTGGATCCACTGCCGGTGAACTAGTGTGATTTTGAGGGGTGTTATAGAACCTCGTTTTGTCATATTACCAGAGTTGGTTTTCTGGTTCCTTCTCATTTGAGTAGATTCTGTCAGAGGGAAGGTCTAGGGCTGAAGGCTGTTGTCCAGATTATTTTCTCCCACAGGGACATCCCTTGATGTAGTACTCTCCCTCCTTTTCTATGGATGTGGCTTCCTGTGAGCCGAACTGTAGTGACTGTTGTCTCTTCTAGGTCTAGCCACCCAGCAAGTCTACCTGGTTCCAGGCTGGTACTAGGGGTTGTCTGCACAGAGTCCTGTGATGAAATGGACTCTGTCAGTATTCTTAGCTTTGGTGGTTTAATGCTCTATTTTTGTGCTGGTTGGCATTCTGCTGGGAGGTGGCACTTTCCAGAGAGCATCAACTGTAGTAGTATGGAGAAGTGGGTGGGGCCCTAGAACTCCCAAGATTATATCCCCTTTGTCTTCAGCTACCAGGGTGGGTAGGGAAGGACCATCAGGTGGGAGCAGGGCTGGGCATGTCTGAGCTCAGACTCTCTCCTTGGATTGATCTTGCTGTGGCTGCTTTGGGGAATGGGGATGAGGTTCTAAGGTCAATGAAGTTGTGTACCTAGGAAGATTATGGCTGCCTCTTCTGTGTCATGCAGGTTGTCAGAGAAGTGGGGGAAAGCTGGCAGTCACAGGCCTTAACCAGCTCCCCTGCACACTGAAGGGCTGGTCTTACTCCCACCATGCCCCCACTAACAGCCCCAAGTTGGTTTCCAGGTGGTGAGTGAACCAGGCTTCAGAACTTGCCCCAGGCTACCTGCCTCCTAGCTGCAAAAGAAAAGAGGATAGTTCTTCCCCAGCCTATTCCACACTAGATTCATGCCCTCCCTTGATTTCTGGCCAGGAGACTTCTTGAACATTTCAAATTGTTACAAAGTTCAGCTGGAGATTTCCTTCTCCATGTAGTGTTTTTCCCCCACTCCTCTGGCTGCCCTCCCAATGGATCCCTGTGGTGCCAGGCAGGAATGGCCTGTTTGATGACCCAGCCAGTTCCCAGTGCCTTTTCCACTGCTTCCTCTGCCCCTGTATTTTGCTTAGCTCTTGAAACTGACTCAGCTCCAGGTAAAGTCAGAAACTTGTCCCACAAACACACCTTCAGTTTCTCCAGTGGGGGTGTGTCTTTGGGAGAAAAGGATCTGCCTTTCCCACTTCTGTAGTCGGGACAATCACACTATTTGGGATGTCTCCCAGGTCCTGCAGGAGCAGTCTGCTTCCTTCAGAGGGTCTTCAGGTCCTCTTGGGATTGCTGCTTTGTTCTTGCAGTCAATCTGGAGCTAAAATTCACTATGTGAGCCTCTGCACTCTGCTCTGTCTGTCGGAGTGGGAACTGCAGTCTAGTCCTGCCTCCCATCCTCCATAATGATCAAATTTATTACTTTTAATCCATAGTCACACGCCAGAATAAATGTATGGTCTATGGTTTATTATATCAGTTGACATGTGAGTATGTAACACTGAATTTGTCCCCTGCACATCCCCCTGACAGTAATTTTAATTCTATGTTCAATAAAAATATGTAAATTATATTAATTAATCACTGCTAAATATTGCATACTTCAGTCTACTGCTTGTCAGTGTCTTAGAGTATCTGTTAATCTGCACTGCTGAAAGTTGCTTTCACTCTCATAGGCTTGGACACTAACAAGCTAGAGGTATTAGTTTAGGCAATTACTTAAACTCCCAAGCTTCAGGTTCTTGTTTGTGAAATGGAGACTAAAAGATTTAGATAATTTATATCAAACATTTAGCACAGTTTTTGGCACATAAGAATTGCTCATAAATGTTTGCTATTACAATTCTGGAAGGTATATTTTTGTATCATATTCTAAAGAGTCAATCAGAAAGCTTTAAAACAGTTCATAGAATAATGCTCCATTTTTATAGATAGGGCTCTGACTTATAAAAACAGATGTTTCATGATAAAAACCAACAGAAGTTATTATAATGGGGAAAAAAATAAAATTATCATGAAATATCAAGCAATATGAATACAGATGTTTCAGATTTTGATGAATACCAGTAATTGTCATTTAAATTTTTTAAGTAGAAACATTGGTATTTTTAATATACATCTCATCATAATATAAATTGGGGAGCCAAATTCTTCCCTGGATAAATGTCTTGCACTAATTTTGAAATAAAATTTTTTTGGTCACAACATAGACCCAATCTGAATATTGGAATGGAAAAAAAACTGTCAAAGAAAGTTACAAGAAATTATTTCCTTACCAAGAAAGATTATGGACTTGTGAAAAATTGAGTGAAATTTCAGGTCTCTTATCTGCAACTATATATGTAATATAAAAAGAACTTTCCTCTTTTTATGCAGCAGAAAATGATTTATAAAATAAAGTCACGGCAGGGGGAAAAAACCTGTAGCTTCTTTCTTTACTTAATGTAGTTTTCCTCTAATATGCCTAGAGTGAGGCATGAAGGCTCATCCCAAGGTGTGATTCTGTTTGCTCAGGTTAAATCAACAGATGCAGTATTTTCCAAAGCCACCTAGGTGGATTCTGATGCCAGTGAGGCCTGGGAGCCATCCCCTTTTTTTTTTTTCCATACTCACATGTATAAGTTGTTATATATATATATATATATATATATATACACACACACACACATACACATATAATTTTAAATATATATAAATGTATATTCTTATTGTACTATAGGTTCTGGGGTATATGTGCAGATCATGCAGGATTGTTGCATAGGTACATACATGGCAATGTGGTCTGATGCCTCCATCCCATCACCTATATCTGGCATGACTCCCCATGTTACCCCTTCCCAACCTCTCTACTCCCTGCTGTTCCTCCCCTAGTCCCCCTAAAAAGACCCCAGTGTGTGATGCTCCCTTCCCTGTGTCCATGTGTTCTCATTGTTCAGCACCTACCTATGAGTGAGAACATGCGGTGTTTGATTTTCTAATCTGTGTCAGTTTGCTGAGGATGATGGTTACCAGATTCATCCATGTCCCCACGAAGGAAACAAATTCATCATTTTTTATGGCTGCATAGAATTCCATGGTGTATATGTGCCACATTTTCCTTGTCCAGTCTATCATCGATGGGCATTTGGGTTGGTTCCATGTCTTTGCTATTGTAAA
>CAUYLG010011126.1:0-19541 GCA_963573385.1 Cacajao melanocephalus | reverse complement strand
CAAAACATACATTTTTCTCAGTATCACATTACACCTATTTTAAAAGTGACCACATAATTGGAAGTAAATCACTCCTCAGCAATTGCATAGCATTTCACAGGTTTAAATAAAATATTGGTTGGCTGCTTGTTTATTTTCATCCCTGATTCCTTCCTGTCTCCATTGTTAAGCACAATTATTGGCATAAAAGAGGTTTTTAATACCCATTTTTAGACTGCATTCTAGTCTGGGCAATAGAACAAGAATCCCATTCTCTCTCCCTCTTTCTCTTCTTCTTTCTCTCTTTCATTCTTTTTTCTTTCTTTCTTTCACGCTTTCTTTCTTTTCTCTCTTTTTCTTTCCAAAAAAAAAAAAAAAAACATTCAATTGAAATTTGTTTCTATATGTAGCTCCTCCATATCCTTTAGATCCCTAGATATACATACAAATAACAGAAAACCCTAAAAGTTTCTTGTTAACTAAATGGCAGTTGCTGTGATCAGTAAAGAGTAGGAAAATCATTTTTAATAATTTGAGAAAGTCCACCAAAAAGTAAGTAACATATTTCTTTATAACAAGTACTGATTGTTTAATACAGTTTTTCAAACTGTGGGTCCCAATCCATTAGTGAGCACTAAAATCTACTTGGGGAATGAAGACCAGAAACTGGTTAAAAAGAGAGAAAAGAATTAACAACATCTACAACAACAAAAAAGAAGGGGAAAAAATTGCACATGGTGAGGTCAAACATTATTACTGAAATTTTGGTTTGAATTATGTGTATGCAGATGTATATGGCCTGTAAGTATATATGTATTGTATGTAAAATATATTTCTAACCATGGGTTTGAGGAAAGTGAAAAACCACTGTTCCATGTACCCCTGACTACCAGGATTTGGAGTTAAAGAATGGTAACACTCCAGTTTGTGCTTTTATTTTATTGGACTAAAAAAGAAAAGTTTTTAAAGTATCACTTGAAAATGGGACATCTAAGATCCTTTTTTTTTTTTTTAAAGCAAAACGCCATAAAGAGCTAAACTTAATTTGCCATGTTAAAAATCTTTCCTTCTCTGACCATTGGTACCAGAAAATACATAACCTTAGAACACTGGGTCGTACTGCCCCAGGGGTCTAGCCCCACCATCTGCTGGTACTGGGATGACAGCAAGAGTCTGGCATAAGGCATGAATCATGATTAGATATGAAGCCGAGGCATTTGTATGTGTGGAGGCGAGCAGTTAACTGCAAATCACCCACGCATGTCTCATTTAACTATAAAAGAATGGCTTAATATCAGAGTAGAATGTCAGGGGCAAGAGGAAAACAAAATAAAACAATGCTAACTCTTGCACTCAAATGATACTTTCCATGGATTAAAGCCAGTGAACTGGGAGAATAGCTGTACTAAACATGAATCCAGAATTTTAAAATAGTATTTTCATTGCTATTACCAAAGAAATAAAAGGAAAAAATATAACCTGATTTTTCATGTAAATCTGACTTACAATTTAGAAAAATCTAACAAGAGTTCTTTTTACCTGCTAGCATGCAGATTTCTATATAGGTTTAGAATGTAAATGTCTGGGAACTACCATTTTTCTTTGACATAAAAAAGCAAAGGACAAATTTGTACTTTATCACTAAAAAACCACTGTCCAATAAATAAAGTGTATTTTTTTTACTTCTTAAACTTTTATTTTAGGTTTACAGTACCTGTATAGGTTTGTTATATAGGTAAATGGTGTGTCATGGGGATTCAGTGTAAAGACTGTTTAGTAACTCAGGTAATAAGCATAGCACCTGATACACAGTTTCCAATACTCAGCTTCCTCCCACCCTCTCTCCTCAAGTAGGTCCCAGTGTCTGTTGTTCTCTTCATTGGGTCCATATGTACTCAATGTTTGGCTCCCACATTTATATATATATTTATCTATATATACACACATATATATATATGTTTTTTATTTAATTTTTTATTTTTTTGAGACAGAGTCTCACTCTTTCAACTAGGCTGGAGTGAAGTGGTGCGATCTCAGCTCACTGCAACCTCTGCCTCCTGGGTTCAAGCAATTCTCATGCCACAGCCTCATAAGCAGCTGGGATTATGTGTGTACACTCCAACATCCAGCTAATTTTTGTAGTTTTTAGTAGACACGGGGTTTTGCTATGTTGGCCAGCTGGTCTTGAACTCCTGGCCTCAAGTGATCTACCTACCTCGGCTTCCCCAAGTGCTGGGATTACAAGCATGAGCCACCATGCCTGGCAGCTCCCACTTAAGTGAGAATGTGTGGTCTTTGGTTTGTTGTTCCTGAGTTACTTTGCTTAGGATAATGACCTACAGCTCCATCTATGTTGCTGCAAAGGACATAATCTCATCCATTTTTATGACTGTGTAGTATTCCATGGTGTATATGTACTGAGCACGTGTGTGTGTGTGTGTCTTTGTGTCTTTATGGTAGAATAATTTCCATTTTTTGGGTACATACCCAATAATAAGATTGCTGGGTAGAATGACAGTCCTGTTTTAAGTTCTTCGTAAAATTACCAAACTAATTTCCACAATGGCTGAACTATTTACATTCCCACCAGCAATGTATAAGCATTCCCTTTTCTCTGCAACCTCACTACCATCTGTTATATTTTTACTTTTTAATAATACCTATTCTAACTTATACAAACTACAAAGTTTTAACTTCATTTCATATATTTTTTGCACTGGCATTACACTGTATCTCAAAATGTATACTGACCTGTGAATTGAGGATATTCTCAGATATCTATAAACACTCCTCAAACAATTTTAAAACGGCATTAAGAAGTAGTCAGAGGTTGATGTTTGCATATCCAAATGAATGGCTACTTGTTAAAAAAACAAACAAACAAAAAACAAGACTAAAAACCATGCACTGTGATCAGGAGTCTTCTTTTTTTAAAAAAGGTAGACACTTCACTATCTGCAGCCAGACTACTATTGACATTTTAACTACACTCCTTTTAAATGTTTGCAGGAATCAATTCAACATCTTTCTCCTCCTTCACATCCAGGTGCAGTCATGAAAATGTTTAAGAATACCTACAAATTAAAGGCAGCTGGCAGTCCTTGAATTTTGAAGGACCCATTTATGATGGGCAATTACTACTTTAAAGTGTATCTGTGGGAGCTGAGGCAGGAGTAATATCATATCCATCACAATAGCCCTTAGAGTTCTTCTAGCACTCATTCTGTCCCTGAAGCCTTGTGTCCTCACTCCATTTGACCTCCCAGTGGCAAGGAGGCAGCTTAGTTACGACACTGCCAGATATAGAAAAAGAAAAGGAAAACTGGGCAATCAGGCCAGAGAAACTTGAAAGAAGAGTAAATCAAGAAACCAGGTTATAACGTCATATAAGCAGAAGCTAAAGCACAACTCACACAATTCCTCAGGGCCAATCAAAGTATTACAAAGGAGGAAGTAAGAAGAATGGGAGGGAACTCACAATGTAAGGTTATACTTTGAGAAAGCCTCAAGTTCTAAAGCTGCCAAGTAAATATATTTTAATAATTGGCTTTACAGTTAAATACCAAGAGGGAATTTCCAGGTATGCTACTACAATAAACTGAATTTATAATGTTATAATAGCATATAGGTTTCATGAAGATAAACTAATGAAAAGCATTTTATAACCAGTTTATAGTAAGCATTTTATAACCAATTTATAGTAAGCTCCAAGTTAGAAAAATAAAAATAATGACTGCTATTACTAAGACTCTATTAGGTTAAAAGTGTATTTGGATTAGATTGGTAATATAGCTTTAGAGTAATAAAATAGCTTTAGAGTAATAAAAAACATTTAAAGTTTTACTTAGAGTTATGAGAACAATAAAGAAGTGGTAAACTAGTGGCCTAGGGATACTTATGGCAGATTGTGAAAAGACAGGTTTTCACCGAAGTCTCAGACTTGGGATTAACTACAAGGATCAGAAATATGACTCAAAGGGGCGCCATGGGTATCAAGGTTTCTGAGGAATTGTATATTTCTCAAAGGATATATTTTTAAAATACGGTGTAACAAAGAGAGTTAGCCATATGCCGCTTTGGGTGATCTGATCTAAGACTAAGGCTTCATTTACCACAGAGACAAGTCCCCAATCCTCTCCTTTTATGCAACAGAAAACAAAACATTTACACTTGGATATACGCTAAATATCTCAAATTTAACAAAATCAAAGTCAAATTTACCCTTTCCTTTAAATTCACTTTGGTCTGTATCTCAGTGAATGGCAGGAAACCCATTTAAACCAGAAGCCCTTGAATAATTATAAAATTTTCTCTTTTAGTAAATAGCTCCCTGCCACCCACATTTAATCAAAACATAGGTCCATAGATTCCATTTCACTATTGTCTTTTGCATATATCTTTTTCCCTTATACATTCATGTTACTTCAAGTTCTCAGTTCTGACCTTTGTTAAATGCAACAGCTTCTTCAAGGATCTCCAACTCCAGTTTGCCTCCCCTGCCCTGTCCCCATCTTTCATCTACAATAGTATAAGAAGAAAGTTCTGGAAATGCAAAGTTTATGTCATTCCTTTAAGTTTTTAAGTAATCCTCCATATCTTTTCATTAAACATTCAAGCACATCCATATTTCCTAATCCTATCTCCTGATACTCCTCCATGGACATCCTACACTCTAGCCATACTAAATTACTTATAGTAATCCATATTAATCATCTTATTTCATAACTCCTTTCTGCATATGATGTTCCCTCTCTGAAATGCCACCCCCCACACCCTACCATTTTAGCTATTTCCTACTCATGAGACTCACACTGTCCTCATTAAAAGATATCTGATTAAAAGCCATTCAATCTTTTTAATGTTATCGACTTCCATAAACACTCTTAATTTTTTATTAAGATAATTTTTTAAAATTTTCAAAGCATTTTCAAATATATTAATCTCTTCATTTTAAAAGCCATCTGAGATAGGAATGATAGCTCATGTTCTTCATTTAACAAATAAGGCCATATAAAATTATAGAAAAGGAATAAGAAGCCAGCTTTTGTGATTCCTTGTTCAATGCTCTTCTTCCTACAACTGTCATTTAGAAGTTTATGTTGATTACTATACTTTGATCTGATTTGCCAAATTACTATGTGAAAAATATTTTTATGTAACGCATTTTACAAGAGTAAGAACTAAGGTAAGACAATTGCATGAGAAAGAGATGTATAGTATTTGGGGATAGCTAAACTGAGGCAGTGATTAAACGAGAGAAAGGCAACTGAGTATACAAAGAATGAAGGAGGCTTAAACAGACTGAAGAATGGGCACAGTGGCTCACACCTGTAATCCCAGCACTTTGGGAGGCCAAGGCAGGCTGATCAGCTGAGGTCAGGAGTTCAAGACCAGCCTGGTCAACATGGTGAAACCCCATCTCTATTAAAAATACAAAAATTAATTGGGCATGGTGGTAGATGCCTATAATCCCACCTACTTAGACGCTGAGGCAGGAGAATCGCTTGAATCCAGGAGGCAGAGGAGTGAACTGAGATCATGTCACTGCACTCTAGCCTGAGCAACAAAGCGAGACTCCATCTGAAGAAAACAAAACAAACAAACAAATAAAAAAACAGAATGAAAACACAGAGAAGAAATATGCTGAGTATAAACAGATTAAAGTAAGGGCCAGAAAAATGAGAAATTAATGTTTCTAAAAGAAAATGGAAGTATATAAAGTGGGAGTGGCAGGGATGAGAATTTAAAAAATAACCATCTTTCACTGATGACAACTTTTTCCCCCAATGAAGAAAATTGATTGAGGGGCTTAAATAAACAAAGGGAACATGAAATGCAAGAGTTTTAAAAAAAGGACATATGCAGTCAGGAAAAGAAAGATATCAGAACAAAAATCCATTTATACAATGATTCACCATCAGAAACAGATCTCACTAAAAAACTAAGTTATGAGATTCAATTTATAAAATTACAGTAAATGATTTTGATAGTCTTGTACTCATTTCAATTCCAGGGATAATGTAGGATGTGGGAGTGGAAGAAATTATGTGTATGGAAATCATCACTAGAATAAGCAGGGAGATCTGCTAGTTTGACTATTTTCTTTAAAGTTACCACTGAGTAGGTCATAAAGCAGTTGCTAAAAAATTTAAGTTACATGGTTAAAATATATATTTATTGAGAATGTAAACACCATGAGGAAATGTGTTAATGACTGTGGTATAAGCAGATTATAAGACTAGATTGTTCACCAAGAAGCTGAATTACTGAAGATATGAATATTACCTATAGGAAATATGGATTTCTTACTGCAGACCAAGAGAATGAGGGTACTATAAAACATAGTGTAGGAATATTTTCATCAAAAGATCGATCTCCACTCTATTGTCAAATCCCCCAGGGAAAAATATTAAGTAAATGAAGAGATTTGGCATCTGCAAGATTCTTTTTCTAAGTCCTCAATTTGCTAATGTTTACTGTGAGCCAATAGGATTATACACTATTTATCAACTAAGTCATTTCTTAATAGGGCATCTAAGAAAATGAGTAATCCAAGAAATCTATTTAAGGAAATACTACTTTATACACATGTGATACAAAATTACTCCACTTTTCCAGGAAAACAAAACAACAGAAAGGTACACAGAAAAGCCAAAAAAAAAAAAAAAAGGGGGGGGGGTGGGGAATTAGTCACTTATAATCAACATTAATCTTCCCCTAAAGAAAGAGTCAAGTGGCTCACAGTATCATCTTAAAAGATAACTATCACTACAGTCTAGCAATCTAAAAGAACATTATATAATCATGAAGAATATCATTTTAAAAGAATATTTAACATCATGATAAATACTCCAAGGTTTTTTAAAAAAGAAGCAACATTTATGTGAAATAATTCAAATTTTGTAAAATAAAAAATAAAAACTTTGTTTTTTCATATTTTCCAAATTCTATACAACTTGAAAGTTGTCCAAATAAAAATGGAGTCACCTGTGTTTAAAAATAAACAAAAAACCCTAATAGAACCAGAAAAGGTCATGAAAAGAGTGGTCTCATGGATAAATCCCGGATAACAAAAGCTATCACAGAAGACTACAAAAACCACAAAGACCAATCACAACCTTACTGTCAAGGCCTCCATGTGCAAGCCTGGACCCAGAAAGTCTGAAGTCCTGCCTGCCTTGGCTGATCCGCCCCCACCCCACCTTAGCCATTATCCCTGATGACCCAGCAGAGCTTCCCCGGGAGAGTGAGCTTCTCTCCCAACCCTGCCATCTTAACTGTTATTATGATAATGCCATCTTAACTGTTCTTGCTCTGTGAATACCTCTCTGCCACACCCTAACATCTTAACTACTCTTACCTCCTCACCTGCCGCTGTAACTGAACTTATGGTAATGTATACTCCTTGCCCCTACTCCCACCATTGTAACTAATCTTACTCTGTAACATCCCTGCCCCTCAAAAAATAGCCCCAACCTATAAAACCAATTCCCACCCCTACTCCCTTCGCCAGGCCTTTCTCGGATTCAGCCCGCTTGCACCCAAGCATGAAATAAAACAGCCTTGTTGCCCACACAAAGCCTGGGTGGAAGATCTCTTTATTAAATGTGTTTAATATTCAGTACTACTGGACGCGAATAACACTTACAATCTCAGTGATGACATATGCCCAGGAACTGCATGACCAACCACAGACTGGGATCACTTTTATTATTGATCCTTGTAGCCTGATGGATACAGAATGATTAATTAAAAGCCAGTAGGGCAGTCACCATCACCTAAAACATCAGTCCTGACATTCCCTGACAGAATTTATGAGATTTTTCCTTACTTTTGAGAGATTAATAAGAAAAGGAATAGAATTCTCAAACATTAAGGCATGTCAGGTTCCAGGGGACTTCTGCAGGCTACATTGTACGGCCTATCCTCATTTTTTAACTGATAGCCCAAGTGTGTCCAGGAAAATCCAAAACTCAAATGGTCATTATTCAAACTCTCTTAAAAAAAACAAACACAAACCCTGCAAATATTAAGCTGACAAGTAAAGCTTTATACCTTCTCTATCTATCTATATATTTTTTCTTCTTACTTTCATTTTGCTGATTTTCCTACTGATGATATTGTGACATGGTAATCGCCCCATAAACTGCATACGTCGTCCATACCTTGGCTTTCCGTTGAAAATGCTCTCTGTAACCCTAATGTGACAGGCAAGCAGTCCAAACTCACGCCACCTTGGCCCCTGTGACTTGTAACAAGTAACTAAGGTCTGTAAATGCCACCCTACCCAGACAGTGTATAACCTATCGCTTATCTTGACTTCTGTAAACCACTTAAGTAACAACAGGAATGTCCCAAGCCCCTCACCCTCACTCCTGCCTAGGAGGTGGTTTACAGAATGTCCAAAGTCCACTGGTCCTCAGAATGTCCAAAGCCTGTCGCCCTCATCCCCGCCCAGGAGTTAGTTTATAGCCATAAAAGGTCTTGACACCCTCCTTTCAGGGCCATGGGTTAAAGAGACAGGAGTCCATTGTGGCCACCAGCAATAAAGACCCTGTAATTTGGCCTAGTCTTTGTCTCAGTGGTTATTTCGCGCTCGCTCAGGTGCAACATTTGGAGGCCCCAGTGAGATTTTTTTTCCCATCATCACTCAGACAAAATCCCTGGAGTCTCACTTGAGTGGCCTCCCCCACCTCGGGGACTTCTAGGGGAGGCACCCCCTGAGACATTCCAGGGCCCCAGAGTTCCGGCCCCGTGGCGGATGGGCAACTACCCAGCTGACATTCACCTGAAATTCCTCAGGGTCCTGGGAATCTCCGGAGGTAAGTCAGGTCTGGAAATCGAGGGGGGCCAGTCCGTCAGGAGCCTAGGTCAGGAGACTGGACACGGTGGTTAATCTCTAACTAGGCAAGCCTACCATGAGACGTCACTGGAGGCTCGGGTAATTCAGTTTTCAGTTGTCTTCCATAACCTCGGTGTGAGTGAGAGAGTAAGTGCGTATACGTGTGGTCCCACGGCCGGCAGATTACGGGACCTGTGTGGGCCTTCACCCACAGTTCCATGAAGACGTCATAGGGCATAATGGTGATTCACCTCTGTGGTGACCAGGCCCGGGGTTTATACGGGTACACCTTAGCCAAGATGGTCTGAAATATCTCTTCAGGGTCGTGGCTGGGCAGACATCAGATTGGTCTCCCACGGGGGACACCCACCCTGTGTCTGTCTACCTTTCACGTGGTCCTGTCTTTATTGTAGATTCTCTAGTTTTCTGAGATGCTTATTAACTAATCTGCAGTGGTTTAGGCCTGCCTCACTAAGGCCAGACGACGTTCTCAATTGGTTAAATGACCATTGGCTGCAGGGGACTTTCACTGATTTTATGCCCCTAGAAATAACTTTATTCTCCTTCCTCTTCCTCTTTCACCATTAAGCCCCTCCTTTTAATGTCCAGGAGGCAATTCTGCCCCCGGCGACTCAGTTGTAGCTTTTTCTAGAATCTTAAAAGTCAGATACTAGGGAATGACAGAACTTACTCCATTTTAAAACCCTGCCACCACCTCAAGTTCCCCAGCCTCCCAGCAAGACCCCCTACCAGGAAACTTTCCATCTCAGCAGGTCCCTAAACCTCCCCCTCTCGCCATCTCAGCAGTTCCCCAGCACGACCCCAGCCCGGGAGCTATCTCAGCAGTTCCCTAGCACGACCCCTCGCAGGAACTATCAAACTCAGCAGTTCCCCAGCCCCTTCCCTCCTGCACAGCCCCTCTTCTAATGTCTGAAAGAAAATTCTGCCCTCGGCGGCTTCCTTGGGGGGCCAGGCACTAGAAAAGGCATTACCGAGCCTTTTTGTCGGCGTAGAATGGCAAAGGAGTAATTGCTTCTTTTGCCAAAAGGAGATTTGGTGTTGCTACTGAACTTGTTCCGGTACACACCCCAATTCGGCATTCTGGCACCGTCCTGACTGTTGGCAAGTGGGTTGCCATGGTACGATACAAACTGATTGGCAAAAGTTCTGTAATCTCTTTAAGCCATGGTGAATTCAAAATTCATACCCGGTTAATTTGCTGGCCCTTTTGTTCATTTGTTTTGTCACTTTCCAACCTTCCCTAAGCTCTTGGACTTCAGGGCACATCTAAGGGAAAATCCTACCAAAGCGGTTTTTATCTCCTAAAAGCTTACCATTCACCACTGTGGTCCCACAAGGGTAACATCGACCCACACCCTTGGCCGCTTCCACCCATCTCCTTGCCTCGTGCCAGGGATAAGCCTATCAAGCTTGTTGCCCGCTCCTTCTAAGACCTTGCTGCAGAGGCATACTTAAACCGCTGCTGGAAAGAGCAAGGGACGAATACAATGCTTTCCAGAACTGGAAGTACTATAAAGGCAAACATGTCCTGGTAACAACTGGTAGGTTAAAAAAAGAAACTAGATAGAATCATCTGGTTCCGGCCCTGCAACCCCCTCCAGTGCATAATGGCCAATTTCAAGGCTGGATTTTCAGGCCAATATGGAGTAAAATTAACCCCAAAAAAACTCCACACCCTGTGTAAATTGGAGTGGCCATCGTTTGGGGTTGGGTGGCCAGACACCGGAACATATGATCCCAAGGTAAACCAGGCTGTATGGGATGTAATGACAGGTTCCCCTGGGCACCCAGATCAGTTTCCATATATTAACCAGTGGCTAGGCTTATTCAACAGCCCCCCTTCTTGGCTTAAACGTTGCATAAAGCATGCTGAGTTACAAGTTATACTGGCAGGCACCAAGAAAGCGCCTTCGGCGCCAGCCATACCCCCTTCCCTGGCAAAAAATCAAAAATTACCTCCACCATACTCAAGGCCCCCTAAATTGGGGCCTCGACATTCTCCCCAGACAGTACCGGTAACCAACCCTTGTCCCCCTTGCACACCTGCAGTGGGGCTCCACACCCACCAGCGGTCCTTCCTCTCCGAGAGGCACCCTCAACAGGAGGAGATAATTGGGGTCGCCCATTCTTTGTTCACACCCACTTCTTGTCAAGTGACTTACATAACTGGAAAGCTCAACACCCCCCGTTCTTTGAGAAGCCCCAGGCTTTGACAGGGCTCTTGGAATCTGTACTCCAGACTCATCGCCCCACTTGGGACGACTGCCAACAATTATTACTAATTCTGTTCACCACAGAGGAAAGAAGCAGAATTAAACAGGAAGCCCTGAAAGCCATCATAGGTTCAAGGGGAGGAACAGTAGAAGAAAACCGGGACCAAATTAAAAAGGTTTTTCCCTTTACCTGACCCCAATGGGACCCCAACACCTCAGGGGGTCACCAGGCTCTGAACACTTTTCACTGGTATCTTTTAGCAGGGGTAAAGGGGGCAGCTAGGAGGCCCATCAACCTCTCCAAGGTAAAAACAGTGACTCAGGGTCCGCAGGAGTCGCTTGCTGGCTTCTTTCCTGGAACGCCTACAAGAGGTCTACCGTACCTATACTCCTACAGACCCTGAGGCCCTGGAAAATCAATGGGCCATTGACTTAGCTTTTGTCTCCCAGTCAGCCACAAACATCAGGAAACAGTTACAAAAACTAATGAATTCCAGCAAATAAATTTAACCCAATTGCTGAAAATTGCCCAGGTTTTTATTAACAAAAATACTCCTGAAGCCATACAAGACAAAAAAGTTACTAAGGCAGTAATAGCAGCCCTTCAGGAGACACAAGTCATTCCACGAGGGCAGGGGCCTTGTAAAAGGGCCCCCGGGCCCCCGTTAGGAAGAAATCAATGTGTGTATCATAAAAAAGTGGGACACTGGAAAAATAAGTGCCCGGAGGAAAACAGATGAGTAATCACTCAAAAAAACCACCAAGGGCTATCCTCAATTTAAAAGGGCAGAATTAACGGGGCCAGGGCTCTTATTTGTTAAGCCCCCAGGAGCCCAGGGTTACTTGAAAAATTAAAGGCAAACCTATCAGTTTTTTAGTAAACAGCAGGGCGGCTTACTCAGTCCTTACTCAGCCTCTGGGTCCACTATCCAATAAAAAAACAATCATCCAGGGAGCCACAAAAAAAAACCACAAGTTCATGGACCACAAATTGAGTCGTTAACTTAGGAAAAGGCACTGTTACCCATTCCTTCTTAGTTCTTCCAGAATGCCCTTACCCGCTATTAGGGCAGGACCTACTTCATAAACTTCAAGCCACCATCTCCTTCTGTGAAAATCAGGCCTGCCTCTCTATGCCCCCTTTGCCCTCCATATCAAAAGCATCTCAGCAAATCCTCATCACTTGTGCTCTGTCAAACAAGTATCTCTTGCAGAAAGCTTTATCACCAGAAACAATCAGGCATCAATATCAGACCTCGTCCGCCAATTCCAGGAGAGTGTACCTGGAGTGTGGGCTAAGACCAATCCCCCAAAACACTGTACCCCAGTTGTGGTCCTACTGTTGGCAAAGGCAGCTCCGGTCCAGGTACGGCAATACTCAATAAGTCAGGAAGCCAGGCAAGGAATCGCTCTGCACGTAACAAAACTCCTAGAAGGAGGAATTCTCACCACCTGTAAGTCACCCTGGAACACCCCTCTGCTCCTTGTTCTAAAACCTAGCACAAAGGATTACTGGCCAGTACAGGACTTAAGGAAAGTAAATAAAAGAGTAAAAACTGTCCACCCCATGGTCCCAAATCCATATACCCCCCTAAGCCTCCTAAACCCAAACCACCATTACTATACCGTCCTGGACCTCAAGGATGCATTCTTTTGCATCCCACTGGCCCCATCAGCAAACCCATATTTGCCTTTAAGTAGATGGACCTGGACACTGGAGTCTCAGGGCAACTCACATGAACCTGGCTGCCTCAGGGATTCAAAAAACTCTCCTACCCTATTTAATAAGGCACTTAGCCAGGATCTTGCCACCTTCCAGGCTGAGTTCCCTAAGTATACTCTACTCCAATATGTAAATAACTTACTTCTGGCCTCAAAAACCCAAGAGGCCTGCAAAAAAGCCACCCAGTCATTACTGTTAACCCTACAAACTCTAAAATATTGAGTCTCAGCCAAAAAGGCCCAACTCTTTCAAAAAAAGGTTACTTACCTGGGCAATATCATAAAAAAAGGCAACTGGGCGCTGGCGCCCAGCCAAGTCCAAGCAATACTAGAGATACCCACCCCTACTACAAAATGCCAAGTTCAGAAGCTCCTTGGGGCAGTCGGGTACTGTAGGGTATAAATTTTAAGTTTTGCTGAAATAGCCAAGCCTCTATATGCCTGCACAGGAGGGAATCAATCCCTAATTTAGACAGTAGTAAAACAACAGGCTTTTAATATACTTAAAGCCGCTCTAACCTTGGCCCCAGCCCTGGCCTTGCCAGGTATTTCTAAACCCTTCTGGTTGTTTGTACATAAAAAACAAGGAATCATGAAGGGGGTGTTCACCCAGACATTAGGACCATCGTCTAGGCTGGTCACCTACCTATCAAAAAAACTTAATCCTTTAGCCTCTGGGTGGCCAGCCTGCCTTCGGTCCGTGGCAGCAACAGTGCTGTTGGTAAAAAAAAGCGGACAAACTAACTCTGGGGCAGAAATTAAACCTAGTAGCACCCCATGCAGTAGAATTACTACTCCGTGGGGCTCCAGGAAAGTGAATGTCTAATGTCCGCATAGTACAGTATCAGGCTCTACTCTTGGACCAGCCCCACATCAAGTTTCTGAAAATTACAGTCCTGAATCCAGCCACACTGCTGCCTAATAGCCAGAAGAACCCATATATAACTGTCAACAAATAATAGATATCATCCAAATCGCTCGATCGGACCTCACCGACTTCTCCTTACGGAACCCAGAAGACGTACTGTATATGGATGGCAGCAGTTTTATAGTCAACAGAGTCAGGTATACGGGAGCAGCTGCAGTCACCCTAGAGCGGGTCATCTGGGCCCAGGCCCTTCCTCATGGAACTTCAGCCCAAAGGCTGAACTATAGCCCTGATAAAAGCCTTAAACTGGGCAGAGGGAAAAACTGTCACTATTTATACCGACAGCCATTATGCCTTCACTACAGCTCATGTACATAAAGCAATACATAAAAAAAGAGAACTACTTACTTCAAAAGAAAAAGCTATGAAAAGTAAAGAGGAAATTCTAGCCCTGCTGGAGGCTATATGAAAGCCTAAAACTGTGGCACTAGTCCACTGCAAGGGACACCAAAAGGGGGATTCACAGAGGCAAGGGGAAACAGGGCTGCTAACTTACAATCCAGGCAGGCAGCCATGGGGCCAGTGAAACCACTGACCCTCCTTGTAACCCTGCCCGCCCCAGTTCTGCCCCCTACTCCCATATACTCCTCAGGTAAAAAGGACCTTGCAAAGCAACAGGGTGCCACACAGGACTCCACAGGATGGTAGATACTGCCAGACCAAAGGATTGTGGTCCCCGAGGCTCTAAGACAGGCCCTAGTTAAGGACACACACCAGGCCACTCACTTAGAACAGACCAAACTAACTAAACTGCTAAAAGCCAAATACTACATTCCCCATTTACATAAACTTATCAAGGAAATTACTACTCGGTGTAATGTACGTGCCCAAGTAAATCCGGAAGGGAACAGGTCTAGCCAGGTAAAAGTAAGACTTAGAGGGACTAGCCCTGGGGAGCACTGGGAAGTAAATTTTACTAAAATAAAACCCCCAGCAAATGGCTATAAATACCTCCCAGTGTTTATAGATACGTTCTCTGGATAGGTCGAGGCCTTCCCCACTAAGTCCAAAACTGCTTTGGTGGTACAAAAAAACTATTACGGGACCTTGTTCCTCAGTTCGGCCTCCCTCTAATGCTGGGGTCACACAATAGGCCCGTCTTTACTGCACAAATTTCTCAGGGCCTAGCCAAGGCCCTGGGTATATCCTGGAAGTTACACTGTGCCTACTGTCCCTAAAGTTCAGGACAAGTCAAACAAATAAACTAGACCCTAAAAGAAACCCTGACAAAGTTTATCTTAAAAATCAGTAAAAACTGGGTCAGCCTGCTTCCTTTTGTCCTCCTCCACGTCCAATGCACACCCTATCAGAAAGGCTTCTCCCCCTTTAAAATCGTGTTTGGCAGGCCCCCTCTCTTACTCCCCAGACCCGCAGATACAGTGCATGCTAAAGTCCATAACTATACATTCCTTAAGTCCTTACAAGCGCTCCAGTCTGTCCAATCCCAAATACACTAGCTCATTAAAAACACCTGTCCCACCCCACTGGACCTAGCAGACCAGCCGACATACCCCTTTCAGCCTGGAAACTCTGTCCTTGTTAAAAAATACACCACTTCCGACCTCACCCTCCCCCTCCATTAGAAGGAACCCTACACGGTTATCCTGACCACACCCACTGCACTCAAGGTGGACAGACTAACAGCCTAAATTAATCACACCCACGTCAAAACTGCCCCACCAGAAGGACAATGGAGCGTCAAACACTCATCCCCCAATTCACTAAAGCTAAAACTTGTGCGCTCTTCATGGTTGCCACCCTTGCCACCCTAATCCGTGCTGTAAATCCCTATAGCAAACCCCCCTTAGAACCCACCTACTATCAATAGATCCTCACCAAGGGCTTCACTGAAGAATATGTTAGTTCCTTAACTGGGAAGGGATCTACCCTAGTCAAATTAACCCTGGAGTACATTCCAAAGAACCCCATGACCTTCTCCCTAAACCTCTGTGCCCTCCTGGGCCCAAACCTAAATTTCAGAACAAGTGGAGGTATAGCCGAGTACAGCAGTTCAGAGGCAGAGCAACAACCCCAGACCATGGGATTATATCTGTGCCCGGAATCCACCGCACACAAAAAATGGAACTGTGAAAACTTAAATGAATTCTTCTGCCCCCATTGGGGTTGTAAAACTACCTCCACTATATCAGGGTACACCAAAAACATAGACTCCTTCATCTCTTTTAACCAAGACTCTCCCCGATCCCCATGCTACACCAGGTCTTGTAACCCACTCAGGATAACCATAACTACCCCAGATGGTAGATGGACAACAAGGCAAACCTGGGGTCTCACGGTATATATGCGTGGATGGGACATGGCAAACATCTTTACCATCCAGCATATAACCCCGCCCAGACCCAACCGCCCTATAGGACCCATTGCTCAGGTCATACAAGAAGCCCCCCTAAAAATACAAAGCCCCCTCACCCAAACAATCAATACTCCCCATCAACAACCTTCCCCTACAACCCCAACTCAGCTCAAAAAGGACACAACCCTGCTAACCTTGTTGTCCTCAGCTTACCACCTCCTCAACAAATCTAACCCAGATTTAGGAAAGAACTGTTGGCTCTGTCTAAACCCTCAACCAACGTTTTATACCGGGTTGGCTTCCCAATTACCTGCCAACCTGTCCATTTCTTCATGCTCCCAATCCACACTCCATTTAACCCTGGGAGACATAAAAGGGTCTGGGCACTGCTACCATTCCCCAAATTACACCCTTGCATGTTCTCCCTATGGACACTATTGTAATGTCTCCCACAATGTAACCTTTCATGGTAAAAACCTTTACTATCGGGCCCCAGATACCACTTGGTTAGCCTGTACTTTTGGCCTCATCAACTGCATTTCCACATACCAGTTCAGCAGCTCTGCTCCCACACTCTGCACCCCGGTACACATCCTCCCCAGAGTCAACATTTATAATGGCCAACAGGAACTTAACCTCCTGGCCCCATCAAATATTATTACTGCCTGATAAAAGCAAGTCCCTATTGTCATCCCTCTACTGGTTAAATTAGGTATTACTGGCTCTACCACAGTTGAAATATTAGCTCTTATAACTGGGGACCAAAATTTTAAAACTCTCTCTCAGCACATAAATACTAATTTAAGCCACTTAGAAAACTCCATTTCCCACCTCACTAATCAGGTTAAGTCTTTACCTAAAATGGTCCTCCAAAACAGGCAAAAACTAAATTTGTTATTCTTAAAACAAGGGGGGTTATGTGCCACCCTTAATGAACAATGTTGCTTCTATGCTAATAGGTGAGGCCTCATCTGAGAAAGCCTCTCCCTGGTCAGACAAAATCTCAAAACCAGAAAATAACTTCAAGAGGCTTCAAAAAGTTAGTATCAACAAACGTTTTCTTAGTCCCCTTAGCTCACTTCCCTCCTTACGGGCCTGGTAGGACCTCTGGCACTACTCCTACTGGGACTCATGTTTGGCCCGTGCCTCCTAAATCAACTGCTCAGATTCATTAAATCTAGGATAAACTCCATAAAATTAATAATATTAAGGTCTCAATATGGGCCCTTAAAACAAACAATACTAACCTGTTAAAGGAATCAATAATTTAATTCCTGTAAATAAAACAAGGGGGAAATGTGACATGGTAATCGCCCCATAAACTGCATACCTCAACCATACCTTGGCTTTCCATTGAAACTGCTCTCTGTAACTCTAATGTGACAGGCAAGCAGTCCAAACCCACACCATCTTGGCCCCTGCAACTTGTAATAAGTAACTAAGGTCTGCAAGTTCCACCCTACCCAGACAATGAGACTCCTTTATCTCTGTATAACCTAATGCTTAACTTCTGTAAATCACTTAAGTAACAATCGGAAAGTCCAAAGCCCCTCACCCTCGCCCCCACCCAGGAAGTGGTTTACGGAATGTCCAAAGCCCCTCACCCTCACCCCACCCCCGGCAAGAGGTAGTTTACAGGCATAAAGGGTCTTGACACCCTCCTTTCGGGGCCACCTGTTAAAAAGACACAAGTCCTCTGTGGCCCCCAGCAATAAAAACCCTGTAATTTAGCCAAGTCTTTGTCTCAGTAATAATTTCACGCTTGCTCAGTTACAACAATATGAAACTCATTGCTTAAGGAATTCCAGTTAAGTTAAAAAAAAAAGTCTTAAGGGACTTTCAAATTAATAGCTTTACAAAGTATAACAGCTCCATGACAACTAAGACTTAGGTATCTTTTGGAAATGTAAATTTAGGTTTGCCTAACAATTGTTTAGGGTAAAAACAACAGTTAACTGAAGGATTCACAGTCTAAAAGAAAAAGAACTATATAATGTTCATAAAAGTTAGGATCTCAGATCAAACACTTGAAAGTCTTGAGCTCAAAGTAGCAATATAAAGTATCTCTGTCCAGCATAAAAATTGCTCTCTGCCATGCAGGGGCTGAAAACAAAAAACCAAAAACCCACTAGACGACTTCCCGGCCATGCTGAGTAGTCAAACAAATCAGACTGGCAAACAAAAGACACTTGTTACTGAAAATTCAACACCACTTGGAAAGTTTCTTTTTCTTATAGAATTCGGCCTGCCCTAGCTAAAAATGTAAACATTGAAAATTTAACCCTAAACTCATTTAAGACTGAGTCAAAGGTGGGGGGAAGGTAAAAATAAATTTTTTTAACTGCCATAGATGCTGTTCTACCTCCAAATTTTTGTGTTTATGTATATATGTTTAGGTGTGCTTACGCATATGCACATGTATTATGTTGTATGTTATGTCTACATAGTAAAATATGGTGTACTTGGCCAGAAATCCCTTAAGGAATTCTATTTAGATTGGCTTAAATAAATGAGCACTTAAATGAAATATATAATAATTAAGCCAAATGTCTTTTAGTTCACATAACTTAAAAAAAACTTTGATAAATAAGCTGGTTTTAAAACTTAATAAAAATGTATTCAGATTTATCAGCTTACATTTTTGCCTGAGTTTACTGGTCAGACAGGATTATATTTGTCTCTGTGAGATGTTTTAAGGCCATAAAACTATAAACCCAACGTAAAACAGAAAAATTTTTTGATATAATTCCCTGATAAAACTAATATAATATTGTTTAGCTTAATAAAAACAGCTGTGTTGTATCCAAGGAAACCCATCTCACGTGCAAGGATACACATAGGCTCAAAATAAAAGGATGGAGGAAGATTTTCCAAGCAAATGGAGAGCAAAAAAAGCAGGAGTTGCAATCCTAGTCTCTGATAAAATACATTTTAAACCAACAAAGATCAAAAGAGACAAAGAAGGGCATTACATAATGGTAAAAGGATCAATACAACAAGAAGAGGTAATGACCTTAAATATATATGCACCCAGTACAGGAGCACCCAGATACATAAAGCAAGTTTTTAATAACCTGCAGACGGTAGACTGCAGACGGTAGACTCCCACACAATAATAGTGGGAGACTTTAACACTCCACAGTCAATATTAGACATATCAACAAGACAGAAAATTAACAAGGATATACAGGACTTGAACTCATATCTGGACCAAGCAGACCTTATAGACATTTACAAAACTCTCCACCCTAAATCCACAGAATATACACTCTTCTCAGCACCACATCACACTTACTCTAAAATTGACGACGTAATCAGAAGTAAATCACTTCTCAGCAAATGCAAAAGAATGGAAATCATAACAGTCTCTCAGACCACAGTGCAATCAAATTAGAACTCAGGATTAAGAAACTAACTCATGGAAACTGAACAACTGGCTCTTGAATGTTGACTGGATAACCAATTAAATGAAGGAAGAAATAAAGATGTTCTTCGAAACCAACAAGAACGAAGACACATGTA
>CAUYLG010011124.1:0-45468 GCA_963573385.1 Cacajao melanocephalus | reverse complement strand
ACAGAAGTCAAGATAAGCCTTAGTTTGCAAATCATCTGGGTTGTAGTAGAAATAACAGATCTTAGTTATTTATTACAGGGCGCAGGGGCCATGATGGAATTAGCTTGGGCTGTTTATTCTAGTCACTACCGGTAAGTAAAGACTAGTAATTTTGGCAGTTACTGATAAGGAAGGTATGCGGCCTTACTTAGTTTGCAGAGCAAGGCTGGCAGTTTTATTTACAGAAGCCAAGGCCAGCAGTTATTGTGAGGAGAATGGGGCAGCCGTTACAACTTATTTTAAAACACAACTTTGTCTTTTATAAAATAGTGTTGTTCAGGTTCTAACTTTAGGCCAGCTATAGCACACAAGCACCTGCCCCCATGCCCAATTAATTTTTGTATTTTTAGTAGAGACAGGGTTTCACTATGTTGGCCAGGCTGGTCTCCAACTCCTGACCTCAGGGGAACCGCCCACCTCACCCTCCCAAAGTGCTGGGATTACAGGGGTGAGCCACCACGCCCGGCCTCATTTTCTTATTATTAAGTTATAAGAATATTTTATGTATTCACAACATGCGTCCTTTGTCAGATATACGCTTTGCAAATATTTTCTCCCAATTTTTCTCCCTTTAACTGTCATCTGAACAGCTAAAGTATTTAGTTTGGATTAAATCCAATTTATCAATTTGTTTCTTTGATAGTTTATACTATTTGTGTCTTATTTAAGAAATTCTTGCCTAACCCAGCATCACCAATAATTTTTGTTTTTGTTTTTTTTTCTTTTTTTCTTTATCACCTGCAACTGTCTTTTCGTATAACTCGATGTTTTGTTTTCTTCTAGAGATATTATAGTTTTTAGGTTTCACATTTAGACCTATGGTGCATTTCAAGTTAAGTGTTGTATATGATACAAGGTAGGGAAGTAGGTTTTATGTTTTCATATGGATATACAATTATTTCACCACTTCTGTTGAAAATCATCTTTTGACCGGGCCCAGTGGCTCACGCCTGTAATCCCAGCACTTTGGGAGGCCAAGGCAGGCACGAGGACAGGCATTCGAGACCAGCCTGGCCAACATGATGAAACCCTGTCTCTACTAAAAATACAAAAATTAACTGGGCATGGCCACATGTGCCGGTAATCCCAGTTACTCGGGAGACTGAGGCAGGAGAATTGCTTGAACCTGGGAGGCAGAGGTTTCAGTGAGCCGAGATCGTACTCCAGCCTGGGTGACAGAGCAAGACTCTACCTCAAAAAAAAAAAAGGAAAAGAAAAATCATCTTTCACCACTGAATTGCCTTAGTACCTATATTGCAAATCAATATAAATGTTATTCTATTTCTGTACTACATTCTATTTCACTAACCTACATGTCTGTCTTTACACCAAAAACCACACCGTCTTAATCACTGTAGCTTTACAGTAAGTCTTTTTTTTTTGAGACAGGGTCCCATTTTATCACCCAGACTGGAGTGTAATGGTGCGATCTCGACTCACTGCAACCTCTGCCTCCTGGGTTCAAGCGATTCTCCTGTCTCAGCCTCCTGAGTAGCTGGGATTACAGGTACACACCACCACACCCAACTAATTTTTGTATTTTTAGTAGAGACAGGGTTTCATCATGTTGGCCAGGCTGGTGTCAAACTCCTGACCTCAGGTGATCCACCCATGTCAGCCTCCCAAAGTGCTGGGATTACAGGTATGAGCCACCACAGCCAGCTTATAATATAATAAGTCTTAAAATCAGGTAGTATTAGTTCTCCAACTTTGTTTATACATTGCAAGGTTGTTTTGGATATTATAGGTCTTTTGAATTTTCACATTTTAGAATCAGCATTAATTTTTTTAAAAATGCCTACTGAGATTTTGATTGGAATGGCAATAACTCTATAATTTGGGGAATTGACATCATAGGAGTATTGCGTGTTCTGATCCATGGATATGGTATATCTCTCCATTTATTGGATCTTTACTTTCAGCAATGTTTTATACTTCTCAGTGTATAGCTCTTGCACATCTTTGATTACATTTTATCATTAAGCATTTGATTTTTTGAAGCTATGTAAGTAGTGAAATTTTCAATTTCTGATTGCTTATTGTTAGTACTTAGAAGTACAACTGCTTTTTGTTGAGGCATGGTGGCTCATGCCTGTAAGCCCAATACTTTGGGAGGTCAAGGCAGGAGAATCACTTGAGCCCAGGAGTTCAAAAGTAACCTGGGCAAGATAGCAAGACCTTGTTTCTACAAAAAAATTTTTTTTTCTAATTAGCCAGGAATGATGGCACACACTCCACCCAGCCTGAGGAGATAGGCAATGCTTTTTGTTATATTTGAGAAAATAGATGTTCCTGGGAGAAGGAAAAACATATGCAAAAGGTGATGGGCCTGCCAGGGGCATGATAGGGATGGTATATCTCAGGCCCCACAAATGGGACATTATGCCTGAAGGGCAGAGTGTGGGAGGGAAGGCAAGGCCTGAGCTCAGGTGTCAGGAGATCTCTCTGGCCCTTGTATGGATAAGGGATGAGGAGGAAAGCATAGGAAAAGGGACTGTTGCATTTTCCCAGGCATGAGATGATGATGGTCTGGATTAGGACAGTGGCAGTGAAAATGGCAAGGAAAGAATGAATTGTAGAGACACTCAGGAGGTAGAACCAACAGGACATCCTCTCTTGCCTAATGCACTGCAAGAGGCTCCTAACTGGCTTCCCTGCTTCCACACTTACCTTCCACCCCACCACAGATTATTCCAACACAGGAGCTGGAGTGACATTATTTTACCTAAGTCAGAGCATGTCACACCTCTGCTCAGCACCCTCCAGTGACTTCTCACATCACTCAGAGGAAAAGCCAAGGTCCCTGTGATGGCCAACAGGATCCTGCCCTGGCCGTCTCTCCTACTACTCACCCTTCACTAGTTCCACTCTAGCCACACTCATCTCCTCCAACAAAGCAGAACCACTCCACCTTCACTGAGCTGTAACTCTTTACTCAGACATACACTTGGCTCATGCCCTCACTTCCTTTAAGTCTTTGCTCAAATGTCACCTTCTCAGGGAAGCTTATCCAATTATCCTTGCTGATACTGCAACCAGCATCAAGACCCCCACCATATTCTGCTCTACTTTTTTCCTATAGCACAGATCATCTTCCAGCATGTTAGATTTTTCACTTATGTCTATGGTTTGCTGTCACATCTACTAGGATACGCTCCACAA
Organism: Cacajao melanocephalus; assembly: GCA_963573385.1. NCBI lineage: Eukaryota > Metazoa > Chordata > Mammalia > Primates > Pitheciidae > Cacajao > Cacajao melanocephalus. The sequence continues at coordinate 42,267 of CAUYLG010011124.1, read as the reverse complement.
AGGCAGAGATCTTTATTTTGTTCACTGACATCCTAAGTCCCTAGAACAGGAGACACCTGATACATATTTGTAGACTAACTGAACAAATGATGTAATTATCAGTTTGGATGTGGGGGCAGATAATGAGCATGATACATTTCTGGAGCTGGGGTGCAGAGTGTCTAGGGACACTGAACTGTTTTCAAAGCAGGATAGACCCTAGCTGGAGACCAGATATGGAAATCATCAGCATCTGGGTCAGGGGGTTGAATCCACAGGAGCAGAGGGAATCACCCAGGAAAAGTAAAGAGAAGGACATCAGGTAAAGAGAAGGGGACACATGCATAGCCAGAGAGAAAAGAGGAGCAGAGGCACGTGGATCACAAAAGCTTAGGAAGGAGACTTTGAAGAAATGGAGAGAGGTTGAGTCAAGCAAGGGCTGAAAGCCAACCACTGGATGCAGTCACTAGAAAGTTACAGATAGGCCGGGTGTTGTAGCTCACGCCTGTAAACCCAACACTTTGTGGGGCTGAGGTGGGAGGATTGCTTGGGCCCGGGAGGTCGTGGCTGCAATGATCCCTGATCGTGCCACAGCACTCCAGCCTGGGCGACAGAGCAAGACCCTGTCGCAAAAAAATAAAAAAGAAAAGAAAAAAAGGTAAAGTTATATGTGGCTTTACGGGGACGCAAACTCTGACTGGTTATAAGCTGAAACTATCAGGTCAACAGGTGGCGGGGAAGATGGCTGAGACCAACAGTACAGAGATTAGAGGCGGACAGACCTGGCTCCAATCCTAGGGCAGGTTTTGTTAAGCCTCTGAATCTCAATTGCCCCAGTTTAAAGGGGGTGGGGTAGCATCCCCTAGCTCATAAACCTTGGTGATTGAAGATTAAATGAGATGACGGAGGAAAACGCAAGGCACAAAGTGGATGCATTAGCTCCATTTTGTTAATCAGCGGGCTTAGTTGGCTGCGACCCAGACACGAACGAAAATACAGCGCAGCCCAGGACCACTGGGGGTCTTGCTTATGGCTCAGAGCTGAACAATACACGGATAGCAAAACCACACACTGAGATGGGGCAGACCTGCTTCGCTGCAGTCAATTCCTTTGCACAAACAGAACACTTCCATCCCAAGATTAGCAGAAATTAATCTCCCTGTCCCGGGTACACCTGGCTGCCCCTTCCTGTCCTGGTGCAGCAAATATCCCCGGAGGCCAGCCAGGGATCACCCGCCCACGGATTGCGCTTTCCCTACTCTCAGCCAACTGGGTGGGACCCGGGCCTAGGCAACACAGCTTTCCGCCCCTAACAACCACTCACCTGCTTTCCCCTTTCTACAGGCCAGCAAAAGTACTTTCTTTTTCTTATTGGTCCGCGTAACTTTATCGTAACCAATCAGTAGCAGCCACGGGACCCAACTCACTCCCACACAATTTGGGGGGTGATCATGGAGAAGACAAATTTTTGTCTTCCGCATCCAGTTCTCTTAGCACCTTATTTGTCAAACTGTTGTGACTCTCCCTAAATTGAGGCACTTAAACATTTCATTCCCTTTAGGTCTGTACAGTCTGTCCCTGGCCTACTACCCCCTCCAGGTGGTACAGCCCGCACACGGCTCCACCTCCCAGCGGCTCGCCGGGCCGAGTCCCCCACTTGGCGGAGGCCACTCATCGCAGGGGCCGTACCATCTGTGACTAATAAATAATAGGGGGGCCCAAATCCCTCCTGTTGTCCTATTACCTTCTGACCAACTCTTGCATCTCTTGCCCAGCCATTTCCCGTAGACACGAGCCCCAGATACGGTTGTAACACCACTGCCATGGTCTCACGTAGGGCGCAGTGCGAGCCAGAGCTGGACCCACTTGGTACGACCCACGCCGCGCCCCGCGCAGCCGGAAGTGAGGTGTCTGACCCTCGAAGTTCCGGTTCGCAGGGGGTGGGGAGTGTTGTTAACCGGAGCGGCCGCCGCAGTCGCGCGGATTGAGCGGGCTCGCGGCCCTGGGTTCCTGGTGAGTGGGGCGAAGTCGGGCCCGAGTTGTGGTTGGGGTCGGGACCCGAACCTTCCCCTTGAGGTCTCCGGGGTCGGCGCGCCCCTCAGCCCTGCCGCCCGCTTTTGGCCTGTCAGCTGGCGGGAGACCTCAGACGCCGGTGCGGCCGCTCTGCTCAAGCCTGGACCCTGCCTGCGACGCTCGCAACTCCTGGTGCTCACAGATGCGAGGCCGCGAGGGCGACCCGGCTCCTCCCGTCCCGCCGCTGCTCTCTGCTGGCCGGCCGTTCCTGTGGTGCCCTGAGTTGACACCACTCTGGGGGTCGGGGGACCCCAGGGTTCCAGGCTGACGTTCCCCGCCCACTCCCACGGGGCGTGCGTCCGAACTGCCCAATCTAACACAGCTGTCAGCGGCGCTGTCACCTCCCCGGTCTGCATCCCCGTGTGCCTTGGCTGCTCTCAGCCCTGGCCGCGCGTTCCCGCCCCTGGAGCAGATTTGTGCTGTTGACTTCCATCCCAGCTCCTCCACTGGAGGGTCAGCGGTGCAGCTCCCCCTCCTCCAACACTGCAGCTTTTCCTCATCGCCTCCCTAGAGGAGGCGGCTTGGCAGGCAGCGTGGAAAGAGCCCTAGATTTGAAACAAGACTGACCCAGGTTCCAGGCCTTGCGTCAGTGTGATCACTTAACCCCTTCGAATCTTATTTGTAAAATGGGGGAGCGTAAGCTATTCTTGGTCTGATGATTTCGAGAGAGAAATGTGATTTTCCCCCCTTTCTCCTGTTGAGGCTGTACCAGGCACCGCGCTGTTTTGCACAGCATGAGCATCACATAAGTTTTCTTGCCCCATGCAGGTCTCCGGGCCAGGGCAATGTTCCGCACGGCAGTGATGATGGCGGCCAGCCTGGCGCTGACCGGGGCCGTGGTGGCTCACGCCTACTACCTCAAACACCAGTTCTACCCCACTGTGGTGTACCTGACCAAGTCCAGCCCCAGCATGGCTGTGAGTTCAGGGCTCAGGGAGGGAGGAACTCCCTGGGAGGGAAGGAGGAGTCTTCCTGGGCCAGGGGCGGGGCTAAAGGTCTCATAAGTAGGGAAGTAGCCACCAGCTGCCTAACTTTGAATAAACTGTGATGAGGATATGGAGGATCCTGAATGATGAGTCCCAGGCAGAAGAAAATGGAAAGTGACCTCAAACCACAGCCTCTCCCGACTCCTAGGTCCTGTACATCCAGGCCTTTGTCCTTGTCTTCCTCCTGGGCAAGGTGATGGGCAAGGTGTTCTTTGGGCAGCTGAGGGCAGCAGAGATGGAGGTAAGATGTCGGCGGCCCCAAAGATGAGGGCAGGGTGCTGGGAGAGAATGTTTGGGATCCGCATTATTCCCTGCCTGGTCCCCAGCACCTTCTGGAACGTTCCTGGTACGCTGTCACAGAGACTTGTTTGGCCTTCACCGTTTTTCGGGATGACTTCAGTCCCCGCTTTGTTGCACTCTTCACTCTCCTCCTCTTCCTCAAATGTTTCCACTGGCTGGCTGAGGACCGTGTGGACTTTGTGAGTTGAGTCAGCGGGTTCTCTGGAGCAGGTGGAAGCCAGGGAGTGGCCGGTGGTCAGGCTTAAGGAGCAGGGAGGGCTGGGTTGGGGATCTGGGGTGAGCCCCAGGCTTCCTGACAGGCCCCCTCTGTGCTCTGCCTCAGATGGAACGCAGCCCCAACATCTCCTGGCTCTTTCACTGCCGCATTGTCTGTGAGTGAGATTCAGGGGAGGGGAGGGAAGGATTGGAACGTGAACCATGGACCTGTACTCCAGAGCACAGGCTGCCCCCTTAGCCCACAGCTGTACAGGAAGGATAATTTAGGAAGTTAATTTGCATAGTCTCTGTCCTGTTCCACTCCAGGGCTTCTCAACTGCCTGGGCCCTCAGCTCTTTGCCTCCTCACCTGCAGCGTGGGCAGCCCCAACGACTCCCCCTCCCCCAGGGAATTCCCAGAGGGCCAGGTTCAGTGGTGTGTGCCCACCTGACTAGGTTCCCGGGGCCATGGTGGGCTTGAGGGTGGGGCTGTCCTAGAGCATTAAGTAGCTATTGGACCCTGGGCTGATCCCACCTACCCCCCCATTTATGGGGGTCCCCACAGCTCTTATGTTCCTCCTGGGTATCCTGGACTTCCTCTTCGTCAGCCATGCCTATCACAGCATCCTGACCCGTGGGGCTTCTGTGCAGCTGGTGTTTGGCTTTGAGGTAAGACTGGATTGGGAGGTTAAGAGGACAAGCTCGAGGTGACCCCACATGTGCCTTGAATAACCCAACAGACGCTTCCTCAGCATCTGCTGTGTGGCCAACCTGTGCCGGCCACCAAGGGGCAGTGATCAGATATGGCTCCTGCCCTCCACACACTCACTTGTAGGTGATTGGGGAAAAGCACAAAGGCTAGGGCCGAGGAGCAGCCCCAAACTGGGGTTCAGGGAGGGTTCCTGGAGGCTCGTGCCAGAGCTAGCTGGTAATGGACAGGAGAGGATTAGCTTGATGGACAATTGGAGGCATGTCGCTGGCAGAGGGAGAATGTGTTCAGTGACAACAGCTAATATTTGTTGAGTGTGAATTTCACACCAGGCCCTGTGCTGAGCTCCTGAGTTGCATCTCTTACTCAGCAAGACAATATTGTTATAAAGGAATAGTTAATTCTGTCATTTTATAGACGAGTAAACTGAGGTTCATCGAGTTGCCAAAAGTTACAGCTAGCAAGTGGAGGAGCTAGGACGACCCCGGGTGTGTCCAGAGCCTGTGATTGTACCACTGCACCTGCTGCACAGAGGCCCGGGGGAGCTGTGTGTTTACATCCCCCTCGCCCCCCTCTCCCTGCAGTATGCCATCCTGATGACGATGGTGCTCACCATCTTCATCAAGTATGTGCTGCACTCCGTGGATCTCCAGAGTGAGAACCCCTGGGACAACAAGGCTGTTTACATGCTCTACACGGAGCTGTTTACAGGTGAGAGGAGCCTGGGCCTCTCCTGACCTGGATCAGCACCCTGCACTCTGCCTCCAGGCCCTGTGACCTGCTGCTCTCTGCATCCCCTCCCCACAGGCTTCATCAAGGTTCTGCTGTACATGGCCTTCATGACCATCATGATCAAGGTGCACACCTTCCCACTCTTTGCCATCCGGCCCATGTACCTGGCCATGAGGTAAGCCTAGCCTTGTCGCCCGATCCTCCTGATGCAATCCCTTCCCTTTCCCTGCTTTCACTGACTGTCCTTTCAGACAGTTCAAGAAAGCTGTGACAGATGCCATCATGTCTCGCCGGGCCATCCGCAACATGAACACACTGTAAGTAGGCTTGTCATGACTGCTGTCCCAAGCTCTGTCCTGGGTCCCTCTGCTTCCAGCGCTGAACCTGACACATTCCCTGCCGTCCTAACCAGGTATCCAGATGCCACCCCAGAGGAACTCCAGGCAATGGACAATGTCTGCATCATCTGCCGAGAAGAGATGGTGACTGGTGCCAAGAGACTGCCCTGCAACCACATTTTCCACACCAGGTGGGAGGGGCCCTGGGGAGCCTGCACAGCAGGGCATAGGCCCCAGAAGGCAGGCCCCTAGGGACCTGCTGACCTTTGCCTGGCCTTGAACCCCAGCTGCCTGCGCTCCTGGTTCCAGCGGCAGCAGACTTGCCCCACCTGCCGTATGGATGTCCTTCGGGCATCGCTGCCAGCCCAGTCACCACCACCCCCGGAGCCTGCGGATCAGGGGCCACCCCCTGCCCCCCATCCCCCACCACTCTTGCCTCAGCCCCCCAACTGTGAGTGTCCTCTTGTCTGCCCATCCAGCACACCACTGGATACTTGCCCTGGGATGGGTATGGAGGATGCTGGGAAATTGGAGAGTCCCTGTCCTCCAGTGCCTCAGTCTGGGCTAGGGAGGGGTAAAAAGATGAGAAATAGATGCTTGCAGTCAGTGACCAGTGCTGAGCTCAGGACCTTGGGAACAGAGGACAGAGCTCCCAGTAGCCAGGCCCCGTGCCTGGGAGTTGGGTCTGTGTCCATTTGGTCTTTTTCTCACCTCTGTCTTTTCTTTGCAGTCCCCCAGGGCCTCCTGCCTCCTTTTCCTCCAGGCATGTTCCCACTGTGGCCCCCCATGGGCCCCTTTCCACCCGTCCCGCCTCCCCCCAGCTCAGGAGAGGCTGTGGCCCCTCCATCCACCAGTGCAGGTGAGCCTTTGGGTACTGTGACAGCCAGGGGGTGGCAGGGATGGAACACTCACTGACAACTTGTTCCTGCTCTTCAGCAGCCCTTTCTCGGCCCAGTGGAGCAGCCACAACCACAGCTGCTGGCACCAGTGCTGCTGCTGCTTCTGCTACACCATCCAGCTCGGGCTCTAGCTCTGCCCCAGAGGCTGGCCCTGCCCCTGGCTTCCCCTTCCCTCCTCCCTGGATGGGTATGCCCCTGCCTCCACCCTTTGGTAAGTTGGGCCACTCTCTGGGTTCTTCTGGGGAGCGAGGTTGGTATCTGGCCCCAGAAGCAGCCCAGACTGAGCCTCTCTCTCTCTCTCCAGCCTTCCCCCCAATGCCTGTGCCCCCTGCGGGCTTTGCTGGGCTGACCCCAGAGGAGCTGCAAGCTCTGGAGGGCCATGAGCGGCAGCACCTGGAGGCCCGGCTGCAGAGCCTGCGTAACATCCACACGCTGCTGGACGCCGCCATGCTGCAGATCAACCAGTACCTCACTGTGCTGGCCTCCTTGGGGTGTGTCTGCACAGGGGAAGCAGAGTGGGTTTGGTGGGAGTGGAGCTGCTAAGAGGTCCCAGCCTTTGACACCTGCTGGTTCAGGCTACCCATCTACAGGCCCTCCCAGGGTCTCCAGAAGTTCTTGGTAACTCTTGGTGCCTGTCTGTCCTCCCACTCCAGAAAGCATGTCTGGGTCTAAGTGGGAGTGATGTTTATTTGAGAGCTGACCTTGGAGTTTACTCCTTTTTATTTTTCTAAAGTCAAATTATTCAGAATTTGTAGTGCTTTAATTTATCACAATATTCTCCTGAGATATGGTAACACTTGGATTGGCAACTGCTGCCCTCAAACTGAGGGAGCAAATAATAGGAAGTCACTTGGAGCCATCCCAAGTTCAAGCACTGGTCCCATCACTCACTTGCTTTTGACCTCTCACATTATTTGAATAAAGGGGTCTTAATTCCTGTTCATAAGTGATGTGTACAGCCGATGTGGTGGTTTACACCTGTAATTTCAGCACTTTGGGAGGCTGAGCCAGGAGGATTGCTTGAGCTCAGGAGTTTCAGGCTGCAGTGAGCTATGATTGTGCCATTAAATTCCAGCTTTGGTAACAGAGCTGAGATCCTGTCTCTTAAAGTGACACGTACATAATGCCTGGCATCCAGCAGTGACAGCACAGGCTTGGAGGGGAACTTGAATCCAAGGCTTGGGTACTGTGACGTATTCAGTGGGTCCCCGATAAAGAGTCTGACTCCCCAGGGTGAAGACTGCAGGGTAAGAGTGAACAGGTCACCAGTCCCTACCTGCAGGCATCTTACAGTCTCAGGGATAGAATCATTTGGTCCTTAAGTCAAGTCACCTATCTGAGTTCATTCAGCATGTTCACTTGTGTTTGCCAGGCACAGGGGCCACAGGGGCACATCATTCTATACTCTGTTCTGCAAGGCTCACCAAGGGCAGGAGAATCTGCCCAACCTAGGATGCCAAGGCCAGGCCCGCCTCTCGTCCCTTCTCTTCCCAGGCCCCCCCGGCCTGCCACTTCAGTCAACCGCACTGAGGAGACTGCCACTACAGTTGCTGCTGCCTCCTCCACCAGCATCCCTGACTCAGAGGCCACGACCCCAACCCCAGGAGCCTCCCCACCAGCCCCTGAAACGGAAAGGCCTCCAGGTAGGTGTGACTGGCCTCTGGGGACAGCAGAGAGGAGGGAACTTCTCTAGGTTCCACTTCTAGTCTCTCTGTCCTCAGCTCCTGAGTCAGTGGGCACAGAGGAGATGCCTGAGGATGGAGAGCCTGATGCAGCTGAGCTCCGCCGGCGCCGCCTGCAGAAGCTGGAGTCTCCTGTTGCCCACTGACGCTGCCCCAGCCCCGGCCCCGGCCCCAGCTCCTGCTCTTTTGAGCAGTCCTCGCTGGAACACGTCCTGCCACCAAGTGCCAGCTCCCTCTGTCTGCACCAGGGAGTAGTACCCCAGCTTTGAGAAAAAGGCGGCAGCATCCCCTAGGCCAAGTGGAAAGAGCTGGAGTTCCCAGTTGACTCCAGCCCTCATAGTCCCAGCCAGTCATGGGGATCTTGGGTCAGTTCCGGCCTTCCTCTCCAACTCTTCAGCCCTGTGTTCTGCTGGGGCCATGAAGGCAGGTGATTCAGCCTCTGAGAAGCCCTCTTCTTCCTCACCCCTTTCTGGGAGGAGGGGCAGCCCCTCCGAGCCCTACTTGTGCGTGTGGAGTCACACTGCAGTGCCGAACAGTATTAGCTCCCGTTCCCAAGTGGGGACTCCAGAGGGGCTGGAGGTAAGCTAGGAACTTGTTCCCTGGCCCGCCCCCAAGACTGGTACCCATTTCCTTTTCTTACCCTGATCTCCCCAGAAGCCCCTTGTGGTGGTGGCTGTGCCCCCTATGCCCTGTGGCATTTCTGCGTCTTACTGGCAACCATACAACTCAGGGAAAGGAATGCCTGGGAGTCGGGGGGCAGGCGGGCAGCACTGAGGGACCCTGCCCCTCTCCTCCCCCCAGGCCTCCTTCCCCTGCAGCTTCTCAGGTGAGACTGACCTGCCCAGCTCACTCCAGGCAAGGGCCAGCGCACCTGCTCCTGACCACTGCAACCCCAGCGCCCGAGGAAGGCCACTTAACTAGCAGAACTTCTCGAGTTTAGAATTGGAATTACTTCCTACTAGTGTCTTTTGGCTTAAAATTTGTCTTTTGAAGTTGAATGCTTAAACCCGCCTGGGAAAGAGGAGCAGGAGTGCCAGACTCCTGGTCTTTCCCGTTTAGAAAAGGCTCAGTGCCAAGGAGGGACCACAGGAGCTAGGACTTGCCTGCCCCTGTCTTTTCCCCTTGGTTTTGTGTTACAAGAGTTGCTGGAGACAGTTCAGATGATTATTTAATTTGTAAATATTGTACAAATTTTAATAGCTTAAATTGTATATACAGCCAAATAAAAAACTTGCATTAACAATTGGTGAGGCTGTGTCACAGAAAGAAATCAGCGTTGGGCTCCCTGCTCTGGCTGTACACTTGAGAATGGCCTGGAATCTTCAGGCGCGAGGGTTTCCATGGAAGCCAGAACTATCCTTGGGGACACCATTGACCATTAACAGATGAGGAAGATGTGCTCATTTTACACATGGAGAAGTGGCCCAGAGTTCAGTGCCCTGCCTCAGGGCAGGGACCAAGTTGGGGAGCCAGGAACTGAAAGCTGTCTTAGCCAGTTTGGGGGTAGGGTGAGGTCTCAGGCCTTTGGCCCCTGTGACTCCAAGTATAGGGCATGTACGAAGACTAGTTGGCTGGGGTTGGGATGTAATGGTAGAGTGAAAGGTCAGCATCTTCCTGCCTGCAAAGCCCTCTCCAGCTTTGATTCCAGGTCAGCAGGCTAGGGAGGATGGCCCTAGGCTGGCTACAAGGAGTTCCCAGGCACTCTTTGTGGTCAGGCCAGCAAGTCTAGTCTGCAATGGAACAGTGACCAAGAAAGAATGGACCTCTTCTCTCTCTATCAGAAAGAGCCCGGGGCTAATGTGGGCACTCTGCCTCAGTATCAGCACTGACTTGGAACAGAAGATCTCCAAGACCCATGCCCAAGTCATCTGTGTTCCCCACAACCTGCACCAAGCAAGATCTGGCCTGCAGCAAGGGCTTGGGGATGTTTGCAACAGTGATCTTTGGAGAAAGGAAGGTACCCAGTGGCTCTGCCCTGTTCTGCCTTCCCCTAAACTGGGTTGAGCTACTGCTTCCACCAGAAAACAACTAGAATTTGAATTGCTGAGCCCAAGGAGTCCCAAGGAAAGGAAAGAAGAACAGGCCAAGGTGGGCCGGGTGCAGTGGCTCACGCCCATAATCCCAGCACTTTGGGTGGCCGAGGTGGGCAGATCACTTGAGGTCAAGAGATTGAGACCAGCCTGGCCAACATGGTGAAACCCCATCTCTATTAAAAATAGAAAAACTAGGCTGGGTGCGGTGGCTCCTGCCTGTAATCCCAGCACTTTGGGAGGCTGAGGCGGGCGGATTGCCTGAGGTCAGGAGTTCGAGACCAGCCTGGTCAACGTGGTGAAACCCCGTCTCTACTAAAAACAAAAAATTAGCAGGGCATGGTGGTACAAATCCCCGATACTTGGGAGGCTGAGGCAGGAGAATCGCTTGAACCTGGGAGGCGGAGGTTGCAGTGAGCCAAGATTACACCACTACATTACAGCCTGGGTGACAGAGTGACTCCGTCTCAAAAAAAAAAAAGAAAAGAAAGAAAAACTAGCAGGGTGTGGTGGCGGGCATCTGTAATCCCAGCTACTCAGGAGGCTGAGGAAGAGAATCGCTTGAACCAGGAGGTGGAAGTTGCAGCGAACCAAGATCGCGCCACTGCACTTCACCCTGGGCGACAGAGTGAGACACTGTCTCCAAAAAACAGGCCAACGTAGGAGAAACAGCTGCTGATGCCCCCCATAAGCCTGGTTTATTCCTATTTGGTCTCCGGTGTTAGGCACTCTTCCCCCAGCATGTACATAGGCTCCAGTTTTCTCCTTTATGCAAGCAAGGCCTCACCCCAAAGTCCTTTAGCCCTAGTTTCTGTATCTGCGGTGCCAGGGGCTCCAATATCCACCTCCCTCGGCCCCCTAGACTCAATCTGCAGGGGATGCTGTCGCGCAGGCTCTTCAGCTGGGCCTCAGAACCCTTTCTCCAAAAGCCAGGCTTTAAGCTCTTGGTCAAAGTAGCCCTTGATCCGCAGGGTACCTGTCACCTCATTGACCTGGGTGATGGGTGTCTTCCCCAGCAGTGGGCTCAGAAAATCTTCCACATCTTTCTGCAGGGCCTGGGGGAAGACAGCAAATCAGGTTGGCCAAGAGTCCCTCCCCTTGAAAGGACTCCTGTCCCTTCAGCTCTGAAAGGGTCAGGCCCAGCCCCACCCACTTACTTACCCAGATGTCCCCTTCCACCTTCCGGATCACAGTCATCTCGCGGTTGCCATGCGTGATGTCCTTGTAGACGGGGATGTTGTGCATCCGAGAGCGTCGTACAAAGTAGGGCAGGTTGGGTGGGGGGTCTGCGACAGGGAAAGACTTTTTTTTTTTTTTGGAGACAAGAGTCTTGGTCTGTCAACCAGGATGGAGTACAGTGGCACAATCTCGGCTCACTGCAACCTCTGCCTCCCAGGTTCAAGTAATTCTCTCACCCCAGCCTCCCGAGTAGCTGGGATTACAGACATCCGCCACCACACCCAGCTAATTTTTTGTATTTTAGTAGAGACAGGGTTTCACCGTGTTACACAGGCTGGTCTCAAACTCCTAACTTCATGATCTGCCCACCTCGGCCTCCCAAAGTGTGAGGATTACCCAGCACGAGCCACTGCGCCCGGCCGGAAAAGACATTGTTAAATCAACTCTTTCTAGGCACCATCCCACCTCAGCCAAGGCCCTTCCCCTCAGTCTGCAGACAGTATACCCAGCTGGACCAAGCCACCACCAGACTTCAGGTCACGGGTCTCCTCTTTCCTTCAGCTTGGAGTCAGGACCAAATTGTTTACCCTGGTACCCCAAGGCCCCACACAAGGCCTGGCACTAAGTAGGTGCTCAAGAAAAAATGAAGTCAGGGACATGCCTCCCCAGATCTTTGGGTCCCCCTCTGGGCCAATCCTTGCCCTTTTCCACTGGGTCAGGGAGGGTGAAATCAATCTCTGGAACAAAGAGATTGAGGTTTGCAAGTACTACAGCATAGGATTTACCTACCATATGCTGGGCTCTGCACTAAGGGCTCTGTGAACTGAACAGATTATCTCCATTTTGCTAAAACAGGTTGGGTCAAGCTAAGTGACTAATTTAAGATAACACCAACAGTAAATAAAGCCAAATTCAAACCCAGAACTGCCTGACTCCAAACTGTGTTCTTTTTTTTTTTTAAAGATGGGGTTTCACCATGTTGGTCAGGCTGGTCTTGAACTCCCAACCTCAGGTGATCCGCCTGCCTTGGCCTCCAAAGTGCTTGGATTACAAGCGTGAGCCACCGTGCCCAGCCTCCAAACTGTGTTCTTAATTACAGTACACAGTCTGCTAGAGGAAAGAAGGTCCAAGCTCTTGGGTTTTCACTCTGTTGAGAGAAAACTACCCCATATGGGGAAGACCCAGTCCCAATAGTGTGGATGGATGAGTACCAGTGAAACAGAGGGCTCCACTCCTGGGCTGTTCCTTGGGCATGAGAGAGATTTAACCCAGAGGGATGTCAAAACAAGTTCTGAACCCACTGGAGATCTGGAACCTCATGGGGGAGGCCAACTTCTGGAGAGCAGGATGCTCCGTGAAGCCTTCAAACCATCCCTAACCACCCAGCTCACCTCTGGGAGGCTGCCAACCACTAGGGGTAGGATAATGTTCATGCTTTGGGGGAACTGGGATCCTGGTAGCTGGTAAAAGGCGCTCCACAAACTGGTATTCATCCACAGACTCCACAAAGCTGGGGTAATCCGGAGGGCCCTGGGTCTGGCTCTGAAGCAAAACAAAAAACCCATTTCTCCATTAGCCTTCCCAACATAGGATGGCGTAACTTCAGTAAGTAGAGAATGGAAACATTACAGGTAGAGAGAGAATGGCAGAAATAAAAGGCTGGGTGATCTGTGTGAAAGTTATCAGAATCAAAATAGAGTCACTTGGGTTAAAAACCCAACAAACAGAGCTAGGGAGAGCCATGAAGAGAGAGTTCTTGTGCACAAATACTTAAAAACTATCACAAAAGACTGCAAAAACCACAGGCTTGCACAAAGGCCACCACAACCTTACACACAAAAAATATTTCTGCAGGGCACAGTGGCTCACACCTGTAATCCCAGCACTTTGGGAGGCAGAGGCAGGCAAATCACCTGAGGTCAGGACTTCCAGACCAGCATGACCAATGTGGCCAAATCCCATCTCTACTAAAAATACAAAAATTAGCCAGGCATGGTAGCGCATGCCTGTAATCCCAGCTACTAAGGGAGGCTGAGGCAGGAGAATCGCTTGAACCCAGGGGGTGGAGGTTGCAGTGAGCCGAGACTGCGCCACTGCACTCCAGCCTGGGCAAAAGAGTGAGACTCTGTCTCAAAAAAAAAAAAAAAAAAAATTTCTGCAAGGACATCTATCCAACAACTGCCTGTGCAATCTTGAACTGGCATCACCCTTGTTATTCTTCCTTGTAGCCAAAGATAACTATCTCAAAACTTTTTTTTCTCAAAACAATTATACAACATTCATTTTTGCTTTCCTTTATTTATTTTTTTTATTATTATTTATTTGAGATGGAGTCTCACTCTGTCACCCAGGCTGGAGTGCAGTGGTGTGATCTCAGCTCACTGCAAGCCGGCCTCTCAGATTCAAGCCATTGTCCTGCCTCAGCCTCTGGAGTAGCTGGGATTACAGGTGCCTCCCACCACACCCAGCTAATTTGTGTATTTTTAGTAGAGATGGGGTTTTGCCATGTTGGCCAGACTGGTCCTGAACTCCTGACCTCAGATGATCTGTGCACCTCGGCCTCCCAAATTGCTGGGATTACAGGTGTGAGAGCCACCGAGTCTGGCTCATTTTTCCTTTAAAAACCTTTGTCTTCTTTTACCTCCCTGATAAGCACATAGTCTACACCCATTCCCAAATAAATATCATTTTCTTTTAGAGTCTGTTATTTAGGTTGACATAAGATAGCACCGGCCCTTAGTTTTCCATGGTGAAAGGTACAGATGGAATGGAAAGGAAGCTCAGGTACCCTGAACGGTCTGCCTCTCTTAGGATTTCTGTGGGATTCAAGAGTATGTGTACGCTTCTGAAAAGCCAATCAAGCCTTCAGAAACTTAAGGCTTAACTTTCTGCTTCAGTTTTAGAAATAAATATTATTATTACATTGGCAGGGTGGCCTTGTTTGTACCTCATTGATTGCCTGCCTGGCCTTGCTAACATAATCACATCTGTGATTGGATATAGTGGTGTTTAATTTAATGATTGCCTTAATTCTTTTTTTTTGTTTTTTGGTTTTTTTTCTACTTTTTTAAAGAATTTTTTTATTTTTTAATACAGACGGGGTTTCACCATGTTGGCCAGGCTGGTCTCGAACTCCTGACCTCAGGTGATCCGCCCGCCTCGGCCTCCCAAAGTGCTGGGATTACGGGCGGGAGCCACCGCGCCCGACCTGATTGCCTTAATTCTTAAGGCAATCATCATTCCCCACGCACACTCATATATGCTAGGACCCCGCCCCTTATCTGAAAAGTTTTGGCCTCATATAGACATTGCCAGGCACTAGCCTTTACTTAATTCTAATAACGTGCCGGATTAGGTATTTTATTACACCTTTTTTACAGCCAGGAAAGGCCAACACTAACAAAATTGTAAACTCTCTACTTAAGGTCACAGCCCGGAGTCTGCCTTCCCATCCTCCAGCAAAGATTCTTCTTGGACAGATACCCCTAAGTCCTGACAAGCTCGGGGTTACAAGAGCAGGGAAGTAGGATGAAGTGGCTGAATATCAGCAATGCTGGGCTCCCAAAAGCGTCGCCAATGATCTGGTGCCAGCGCCTGCTCTGTGATTTCGCTTTCGAAAAACTGGGCAGCTACTAGAGTCGATGTGCAGCTCCTTTCAGTCCTGACGAACCCGGGATGTCCTGCAGCCAGAATCCAACCCACGCAATGCTCCCAAAGAGCACTCCAGTCTCTGCCACTTTCCCTCTCGTTCCTGTATCTACACTCGAGACAAGTTCTCCAGATCGTAAACGGCAAAACTAAGGCCCCAAGTAGGAATGCCTTAGTTTCCAGAGTTACAATGATTAACAATGAGCCTCAGACACGCGATGCCCTCAGCTCCAGGCTCAGCGCTCTCACCAACAGCCGTAGCCCGCAGCTCCGCTGGACGCCGGTTCTCCATCCCTGCAGCATAGCCCAAAACTTGGTAGCTGCCATCTTGACCCGCTACGCCAGCTGTCTCCGCGCGCAACTGTCTGGTCCCGCCCCCTCCTGCGCGCGCTGCCTGGGACGGAAAGACGCCTGCGCCAGCGTAAAGGGGCGGAGCTGGTGCCGCCTTGGGCGGTACAAATAACAGGGCCCCGCGCAGTCGCTTAGCAGTGACGCCGCGACGCGCAACTGATGGTCTGTACGTGCGCGCCCTCGCTCCTTCCTCTTTCTCGACTCCATCTTCACGGTAGCGGCTGCTGACACCGCGGTTCAGGTAAGATTAGGGTCTTGGCTGGATCCGAAGGGCTTAGTAGCGAGTTGGCTGCCGAGTCAGAGGGAGCGGGGTAGACTGAAGAACGGTACCTGCTCTGTGGTCCTGCTCCAGTTCTATCCGAACTTCTTGGCAGGCCTGGCCTTCCCCACGTGAGTCTCCGCGACCACCTCCATCCCGTCACGATCGTTTCTGGGCCACTTTCCATTCCCAAACTTCCTTTATCCCAGGGCATTTCTTCGCTTCTCTTACAAGCTGTCTTTCTTTACTCAGTCGCCAACATGCAGCTCTTTGTCCGCGCCCAGGAGCTACACACCCTCGAGGTGACCGGCCAGGAGACGGTCGCCCAGATTAAGGTAAGGCTATTTGGTGCGCCCTGGATTCCATTTTCTTGTGCTCTTCACCTTCGTGCACTGAGGGAACGCTTACGAGCCTTATCTTTCCCTGTAGGCTCATGTAGCCTCACTGGAGGGCATTACCCCGGAAGATCAAGTCGTACTCCTGGCAGGCACGCCCCTGGAGGATGAGGCCACCCTGGGCCAGTGCGGGGTGGAGGCCTTGACCACCCTGGAAGTAGCAGGCCGCATGCTGGGAGGTGAGTGAGAGAGGAATGTTTTTTGAACTACCTGTAAGCGTCTGTGGGTGTGGGGGCATGGTCCTGGCAGCTGAGTGTCGTCGCACCTATGGTAATACAGACAGTTCTTCCCTGTGTCCTCAGTTCAGAGTGATTCTTCCTGTTTACATGCCTCAAATTGAACACAGACATCCATGCGAGACTGAGCCAGAGTGAAGTTGTATTTCAGTCACATACAGGATCCTTGTCTTGCTATAAGCTTCCTCACTAAAATTAGGTCAGACCAGAGCACCCAAAATGCTCTGTAAAGTTAGGACCTGGAAAATCCTTAAATGAAACTTAAGATTTCAAGATCAAATATCTGCAACTTTGTTCTCATTACCTGTTGGGCCCAGCTTCTCTTTAAAGCTTGAATTGAGGAAAGAGGGGTTCTGCTGGGTGGCACCTTCTTGCTCTTAACCTGCCGCTGCCTTCCTTTCCCACTACAGGTAAAGTCCATGGTTCCCTGGCCCGTGCTGGGAAAGTGAGAGGTCAGACTCCTAAGGTGAGTGAGAGAGTATTAGTAGTGGTATTGTTTGGACTTGGTCTTTTCCTGTCAGAGCTAATCCAAGACCCTGGGCTCTTACCCAGTTTGCCTTCTCCTCCCTGGAGATGAGCCTGAGGAAGGGATGCTAGGCAAGGAATACAGGAACCAGGGCTCTCCCTTTTCCAGGTGGCCAAACAGGAGAAGAAGAAGAAGAAGACAGGCCGGGCTAAGCGGCGGATGCAGTACAACCGGCGCTTTGTCAACGTTGTGCCCACCTTTGGCAAGAAGAAGGGCCCCAATGCCAACTCTTAAGTCTTTTGTAATTCTGGCTTTCTCTAATAAAAAAAAGCCACTTAGTTCAGTCATCGCATTGTTTCATCTTTATTTGCAAGGCATCAGGGAGAGGTGTGGCTTCTCGGATTGGCGGTATTTCTCCTAGAAGAACAGTAAGGCAGAGGCCCTTGATAATGGGGGGACGAAATGGCAAACTAGCATTCCTTCACAGAAAAGTTTCCTGTGAAGAAGCAATAGCCACAGATCCTGGCGCTTCAGATACAGAATCGGGGTTATTCCCCATCCTAAGCAACTTGATTAGTCCTCCCAAGTTATTCTTTTTCATCTTCTAAACAGTGAAGGTAGCAGGAATTATTGTGAGAGGTTTGTTATGGAGGCAGCAATGGAAGGGAGGGGTGGGGGAAGAGGTTTGTGTAGAAGATGAATCTGGCCATTCCCTGTACTTGGGACCAGCTGTGGCCTTAGAGTCCAGGGCAGGAATCTGGCTGGCCTTGCTAACCTAATCACATCTGTGTTCGGATATCTGGCTGGCTGGCCTTTGCTGACTTAATCACATATGTGATTGGATATCATGGTGTTTCAGTGTTCCCAAAAGTGGAGTACCTCTGGGGCTGATTCAAGGTTCTCTTCTGGCACCTGAGTCTCCCAGCACTTCCATACCCTACTCACTCATTCAGCTAAAGTTTCCGGACCTGCCAGGTCTTAGAAAATAGCACCCCACAGGGTAAAGCCCTTGGGCTGTGGACTTTTGGCTGCCTGAGTTTGGACCTTTTTTTTCCTGCTCCATTTACTGGGTGGCTGGCCTTTGAACTAACTGCTAATTTAATCTCTGCCATCATCTCTGTAGCTGCTGTGAGGATTAAATAAAGGATGTAGATCAACATCTGGCTTATAGTAAATGTGTCCGTGGTGTTAAAGACATGACTTCTGCCTTTTAGCAGTTTAGAAAGGGGGAGGATATGGACAGATACAATAGCATCCCAGGCAGGGCCTCTTTTTTTGTTTTTGTTTTTGTTTGAGACAAGGTCTCACTGTCATCCAGTCTGGAGTGCAGTGGCACAATCATGGCTTACTGCAGCCTCCAACTCCTGGGCTCAGGTGATCCTCCCACCTCAGCCTCCCAAGTAGCTGAGGACTACAGGTGTGCACCACCACACCTGGCTAATTTTTTGTACATTTTGTAGAGAGCGTTTTGCTATGTTGCCTAGGCTGGTCTTGAACTGGGTCTTGAACCCCCTCACCTTGGCTTCCCAAAGTGTTGAGATTACAGGCATCAGCCATTGTGCCCAGCCTGGAGGGCCTGCTTAAATGACACGTGTGAAACCTGAGATGAACCAATCAAGTAATCAGGTAGGGGAATATTTCAAGCCAAAAGGACTATATGAAAATTGGGGAAGAGGTGATGTCTAGGGATGGGTAGCAGAACTTGCAAGACCTTGTCAGCTGTGGAGAGGAGTTTGGGTTTGAGTTCAAGTGCAATGGAGGGTCACAGAAGGGTTTTGAGTAAGAGATGGATGTGATCTGACTTGTGATCTGCTTTCTCTGGCAGCTTTTTCTGGAGGGCTGGCAAGAAAGGAAAAACACTTAATGTATTGTCATCCAGGTGAAGGAGCAGGAAGCTTAGACCACCAGTAGTAGTGGGAATGCAAAGAACGCGTTCACAGTTTGGTTTGTCACAACCCCACTCTGCCACAAGACAGCTCTATTAGGACAGGGACCCCCCACCCCTGACTCCCTTTGATCTGTATTGTGTTCTTGGCACCTAGAATGGGGCCTACACTTAATAAAGATGGATGGATAGTAGTATTTAATGAAAAGGCAGGTTTGGAGGAAAAAAATAGGAGCTCAGATATTTCTTAAATACTATTTTCTGCTGAACAGGGGGAAACACACCCAGGCTATGTAGGCTAGGCGGCCCCAACTGCCTTTTTTTTTTTTTCCTTTTGAGGTGGAGTTTCTCTCTCTGGCCCAGGTTCTCAGGCTGGAGTGCGGTGGCACGATCTTGGCTCACTGCAACCTCCGCCTCCTGGGTTCAAGTGATTCCCCTGCCTCCTGAGTAGCTAGGACTGCAGGCACCCGCCCCCCACGCCCAGCTAATTTTTGTATTTTTAATAAAGATGAGGTTTCTTCATGTTGGTCAGGCTGGTCTGAAACTCCTGACCTCAGGTGATCTGCCTGCCTCGGCCTCCCAAAGTGCTGGGATTACAGACGTGAGCCACCGCGCCCGGCTCCACCTGCCCTTTATTTGTGTCCCCTAGTGGAATGGCTGCTCCTCTAGCGCAGGGATGCATCGCCTCCCATAGGCTTGACACAATTAGTGGCCCACAGTAGGTCCTTTGCAAATATGGATTTCTGCCACAGCGCATTATATGCTAAAAGATGGTTTTCTGTTCAGACGATCGGACCATGTTTTGGTGTGACCACTAGGGGGCGACGTGGCACCGGTGGACCGCTGGCCAGACCCATTTTTTCCGCTCCTTGCGACATCGTACAGGGCGGGGCTCGTACCTGATTCCCGGATTCTGGGCCCGCCCTCGCCCTGCTTGGGAAAGGGGTGGGTGTCGGCTTCCGGGCGTAGGCGGAAATTGCCGAGAATCCTCGGAAGCTTTGCGAAACCCAAGCGAGCCGTCGGCCCCGCGGTGAACCGGAAGTAATCACAGAAGTCCCGGAAGTTTCGAACTACCGCTGGCATGCGTTCGTATGTAGGTCGTAGCGCCAGTTTCCATGGAGCCGGCCGGGCTCTGTGACTTCTGCCCGGCGGGGGAGGGCCAACCCGCGCGTTACACCTGCCCTCGCTGTAATGCGCCGTACTGCTCGCTGCGGTGCTACCGGACGCATGGCACCTGCGCAGAAAACTTCTACCGTGACCAGGTGCTGGGAGAGCTCCGCGGCCGCAGCGCCTCGCCCAGCCGGCTGGCAAGCGCCCTACGCCGGCTGCGTCAGCAACGCGAAACCGAGGACGAGCCTGGGGAAGCAGGCCTCAGCCCCGGCGGGGCGCCCGGCGGCCTCTCGGGACTCTGGGAGCGGCTGGCACCGGCCGAAAAAGCAGCCTTCGAGCGGCTGCTGAGCCGCGGTGAGGCCGGGCGGCTGCTGCCTCCATGGCGGCCGTGGTGGTGGAACCGCAAAGCCGGAACTCCGCTCCTAGAGGAGCTGGATGATGCCGCGGGGTTGGAGCCCGCTCCTGCGAGGACCCCGCGGGAATCCGTGAAAATTGCCTCCGCCGCAGAGCCTGTGGACGCCGAGCGGGTTCTTGGAGATGCCCCGGGGACCTTTATGCCCGCCGTGCCCACCCGCATCCCCACGCTGATTAGCCTGAGCCGCGGCCCAGTCTCCCCGCTCGTGCGCTTCCAGCTGCCCAACGTGCTGTTCGCCTACGCGCACACTCTTGCCCTATATCACGGCGGTGACGACGCACTGCTCTCTGACTTCTGTGCCACACTGCTTGGCGTTTCCGGAGCCCTGGGTGCCCAGCAAGTCTTCGCCTCTGCGGAAGAAGCCCTGCAGGCCGCAGCCCACGTGCTGGAAGCGGGCGAGCACCCGCCTGGGCCCCTGGGCACACGAGGGGCTATGCACGAGGTCGCCCGCATCCTGCTGGGCGAGGGCTTGGCCAACCAGAAAGGCTACACGCTGGCAGCACTGGGACACCTGGCACAGACCCTGGGCCGTGCCCGGAAACAGGCCGTGGCTAGAGAAGAGCGAGATCACCTTTACCGGGCCCGGAAGAAGTGCCAGTTCCTTCTGGCCTGGACCAACGAAAATGAAGCGGCCCTCACACCGCTGGCTCTAGACTGCGCCAGGGCTCACCAAGCCCATGCTGTGGCGGCGCAGGAGGTGGCTGCCCTCACTGGGGAGCTGGAACGGCTGTGGGGAGGCTCCGTGCCACCTGCCCCCAGGACTCTCGTCGAGGAGCTTCCTGTCTGAACTGGAGACCCTTGTCATTAATAAAGCTGTGACTGGTCAGCCCTGGTGACAGTGCCTGTTTCTGAGTGACAGCTGTTGACCCACTGGGCCCACCAGCCATTGCTCAGCTTCTCCCTGATCAGTGCTGACCCAGCCAGTCCTAAACACCCTAGCCACAGAATGGCAGAGAAGCGCACCAGGGGTTCCCAATGTATATCCAAAGGAGGAAGAGCATCTCCGATTTTGGTCACTTGTTTCATTTTTTCCTTGCTCTAAACCACTTCTGTGAGGCTGTTCATCCTCAGGGTTGGGTGGGGTACAAGCCCCTGAGTCCCGACTGTGTGCTGGTGGGTGAGTGGGCACATGCCCCCACCTGGGGTGGTGGAGCCGCTTCAGTAGATGTAGGGCATGATGCGGTAAGGCACACGCCGGCAGTATTCCTGCCAGGCCAGGCCGTACTTCTGCAGGCACTGCCGCTCATCCCGGGCCTCACGGTGCACCAGCAGCGCGGTGAAGTAAAGGAGATAGAAGTAGGGCAGCAGGTGTGACACCCCTGCAGGGATGGAGGCTCTGTCATCACCCTGCCAGCCCCCTACCCCCGCCCCTCGATTCACAAACGTTTCCACCCCTAATGGCTCATGTGGGCGTAGGGCTCAGCAGCGAAAGCTCCGGGGTCTGCAACAAGGCAAACAGTACGAGGCTGGCGTAGAGGTGTGCCCCAGCCACACACTGGATCCATCCCCAGCACGCTCTCACCAATGCATACACAAACTAGGCATCCTGTGGTCACTGAGCCTCCTCTTCCCTCACACGTCCCTACCCATATCCATGTGGGCCACTCACCGCAGGGTAAGGACCAAGCCAGAGCCATGATGAGGTCTCCAAGGTAGTTGGGATGGCGGACCATACCCCACCACCCAGACACCAGCAGCTGCCGCCCTGTGGCTGTAGAGATGGTTTCAAGCCCTGGGGAAAGACAGCAGGGTAGGGAGTTCCCAGGAAGCCCAGCTGCCCTACCTCACCCATGGCACCCTAGAGACCCAGCTCACCAGCCACTCTGGGGTCAGAAGGATTCTTTCGGAAAGTGTTTTTCTGGGAATTCGCCCCACGGAAGATGTAGTAACCAATAGCTGGTGAGAGAGTGTGAGCCCGTGGTCAGGGTCAAGGGTTGCAGCCTCCTGCCTTCTCTGACCATCTTCCCAACCTGTCTGTAGCCCAGACTCTGCCTGCACACCCAGGATCCCGCCCCTGGCTTTAGAGAGGACCCTGGGGGTTAGCACCTCTGTGGTGGTGCTGTGTAAACAGCGCATGAATGAACGGGAGAGGGGACAGATGGGCCCAGCCTGCTGCCCCTTCCTGACTGACCATTGATGAGGCAGATGATAGCAGCCATGGGCAATCCCAGGGGCTGTGGGTGGTGCAGCAGAAACTGGGCCTGCAGGCTGTAGGTGAAGGGTACCCAAGCTATGTCCCCAAATGCCAGCATGAAGCCAAACCCATCATGTGTGATGTCCATGGTGGTAAGGACAGCCTCCTGCAGGGTAGATAGGACCCAGACACACTGGC
This sequence comes from Cacajao melanocephalus, assembly GCA_963573385.1. Taxonomy (NCBI): domain Eukaryota; kingdom Metazoa; phylum Chordata; class Mammalia; order Primates; family Pitheciidae; genus Cacajao; species Cacajao melanocephalus. Next base: position 20,069 of record CAUYLG010011124.1, on the reverse strand, counting down.
TTAGTTCCCATGAGGCCCTTAGACACCCTCCCTTGTCCAGTCCAGCCTCACCTCGTGCCAGAGGGCATCACCCACATAGAGTAACTGGAAGCCATTGACCAGCCACATGGCCAGTGAGGGACTGCCTTGAAGCTCTGCCTCCTTCACCAACAGGGCCAGGTTGATGAGGACCTGGGGGAGAGGGAACAGGGCAATCATCTCCACAGAGGTGGCAGCCCCGGGTAAAGCAGTGGCCAGCCTCTGCCCTTCTCAGCTGTCACAGTTACACTCCAGCCCTTTGTTGAGTGGATCCAGGCCCCGGACCCAGGACAAAGAGATTGCGGACGGGGAGGTGCTCGCAGCCTGCTGCTTCTTGCCTTGTCTGTCCTCAGCTCTTTTGGGGAGCAGCCCAGGGAGCAGTTGGGGGCTCAGGCTCCAGAGCTCAAACAGACCTGGTTTGGAATCTCAGCATCATCACTTGGGCAGGTTGCTTACCCTCTCCACAGCCTACTTTCCCCACCCCTGTGTGGAAAATGGCGATAATCATTGGCCTGTCATGACTCAATGGCATCATTGTGTTTGAAGCACTCCAGAGTGTGCCTGGCACATGGTACATGCTCAGTGCTGGCTAGCCAGAGCAAGCCTGTGCTGGGCGCCTGCATTTTACACTGAGCTCTGTTCTGTCATGAAGGTTACCTCTTCTAATCTTCCAGCAATCTTAGGAGAAAGCTTTAATTTTATCCCATCTCACAGATGAGGAAAGGGCCTCAGATGTGCCTGTCGTCAGGCCAGGGCCCAGATCCAAGGTGGGCACTTGGCACTCTTGTTTCAGGTAAGAGAATTTCCAGGGTGACAGGAGAGGCTTTGCCCGAGAGTCCCTTTGAGTAATCTTGGCCATAGTCCAGCATGGGTGATTATAACCAGAGAACACAGTTAGAATGTTATCAAGGCTGCCAATGACGGGTAGGTTGCTAAACCCAGCGATCAATTTCAGGTTCTGCACTGCCTTGACCATCAAGCAGCATGCCATCACTCCCTGGAAATAGATTCTGTGCTTGACTGCTGTTGAGAATTGCACACGCTCCCCTGTCATCCCTCACATGCTATATATATTTTACTTATTTTTTGTCTGTCTTTCCCACTAAAACATAGGCTCTCTTTGACAAAGATGTTTTTCTTGCCTATATCTTTGTCTCCCAGTACCTAGAGCAGGGCCTAGGGCACAGGTGGATTTAACAAATGTTTGTGGAATATGTATGATTAATGATTCGCATTTGCACTGTTTTGGCCCTGCCCTGCCCTGCCCAAGCACTGCTCACCCACCCTAACCCTCCCCCTGGCCTGAGGCCCGCTCAGTCAAGTCCAGCATACCCAGCCGATGAGGCCAGGCCGCAGTTCACAGAAATATTTGAAGTCGAAGGAACAGATACGAGGGTTGAGCTCCCGTCCCAGAAAAAAGTCGTAGATTGGATTGCCTAGAGAATATTGGAGAGTGAAGGTACAGGCAGACGCCCCCATCTGCCTCCATCTCCACCACCTAGCACCCCTCTCACCTGAGTTCCCCCCAGGTGCCAGGGCCGAGACTGGGGCTACCTGCGCCTTCAGGTAGAGAAAGAGGCTGAAGATGAAAGCGGTGAGGGTGGCGACAAACGCCAAGGGCAGGAGCATTTCCGGGAGCGCCCCCAGAGGCAGCCCCGCTGACATCCCCAGCCCCACCAACAGGGCGGTCAGCACCAGGGCCTGGAAGCCTGAACCACAGCTCACAGTGAGCCCGGGGGCTGCGCGCCTCCACATCCCCACCCCGCAAACACGCACAGAGCCCAAAACTCAGGGGGGCCACAGACCCTGCCCCAAGCATCAGGCTGCCACCCTGGCCTTCAGAGGATCACCCCAGCCACTGCTGGGTGCAGAGTAGCTGTAAATGGGGTAGCGGGTATGGGGACGAGCGGCTTAGGGAGAGCCCCTGGGTCTGTCCCAGCGATAACAGAGGCACACAAACGGGCCTGGGGTGGGGGCCAACCTCCGTGGACCTCCCCGCTAGGCTTGGAGCTCCACCCCCGGCCGCGCAATTCCAGCGCGAGGGCCCTTTCCCCAGGCACCGTTAATGGGATAGCGCAGGCGACTCTTGTCCTTCAGTTCCAGCCCCTCAGCCACCTGCGGGTCCAAGGGGGCTCTGATAAGGCCCAGGGCGTCCTCTCCCTAGCCCAGCCCCTCCGCTTCCCTCCCCCGCGCGTCCGCGAGTGGGGCCCGCACCTTGCGCGCCGGCAGTAGGTAGAGCGCCGCCTGCAGGCCGAGCCAGGCGAGCCACAGCAGCAGCGCCCGTGGGCTCCACAGCGCCCCCAGCTCTGGCAGGGACGCGGGTGGGCCCAGGAGGCGCGCGGGGCCCGAGCGGGCCGCCAGGAGCAGGTGGAACACGGTGACGGGCAGCAGCAGCATCAGCGCCGCGGCGCCTGCAGGAAGGGCCATCGCGTCCAGCGCCCGTCCCCAGCACCCCGCTGGCTCCCACAGGCGCCCTGACGTCTCTGCGGGGTCTCCCAGGCATTCCCAGTCCCCGCCTCCGCATCCCGTTCTCAGCCCTCGACCCCCAGGCTCCCCGCTGCCACCCGGTTCCCTTCCCAGGCTTCCATCTTGGTCCCCCGCCCACCTCGAAGACCCTCCTTCTGCTCCCAGTCGACCCCATAGATCCCCGCTCTGAAGCCCCCAGAACCGGCCCCTCCTCAGCTCTCGCTCTCCACTCTTCGCGGCAAACCCCCGGCTCCCTCTGCCTCCGACACCCACAGGCCTTCCATCCTCAGATCCTACCCCCGCTCTTAGTTCACCCCCTCCAGCTCTCCTTCGCTCAGCCTTTGCCCCAGGTCCCCTCTCTCTGCCCCATTACCCATGGGGCCACCGAATTCCAGCGGGGCCCGGGGGCCCTGAGGGGGGGCCATGGTCTCCGCTCCGCTGGAGAGGGGGCGCTCACAATAGTCGGTCAAGGAAACACAGCCCGCCCCATTTCCCAGGAGACGGGCTCGGCCGCGCCGAGGATCGGGCCCCGCGGCTGCTGCACCTGCCAGAACACTGAATGCAGACAGGGATCGCGCTTGTCCCAGAGGTTTTAAGTGGACCCGCCCCCTGCCCATCCTGGGCCCAGAACACCAGCCAATCGGCACTCGGGGGCGGAACCGACGCGGGCGCCTCAGAAGCCTCAGCTTCAAAACCCCGCCCCCGGAAAGGCCCGCCCAGCAAGCGAGAGGAGGCAACCACATAGGTTTATTAGGCGGGTCCTGACACCTGCCAGCGGTGAAAGACCACCCGGGCCGTGGGGCGCCGGGGCAGGCCCGTGCATGGCAGTGGCTGTTCCTAGCCGCGCTCACAGATGACCTCGACCACACTGGGCTCCATAGGCACAGGGTCTGGGCAGCGCAGGGCAGCCGAAGCCACCACTTCGTCTAGGAGCAGGTGCACGAGTTCTTCGTCAGCCACAAAACGCCACAGGTAGAGCTGCAGAAAGTGGCAGTCCACTTGCACCTGCTGCAGTCCGAAGCGCCCAAAGGTGCGCAGCCGCACACACTCCAGCAGCGTCTTCAGGCTGATCTTGATGATGCCCGTCAGCACCGACACCTGCAGGCAGGGACACAGGGATGCAGCTTGGGGACAGCAGGTGTTGGCGAGGGGCACCCAAGTTCTGAGCAGGGGCCATGGAGACATATGGTGCCAGTAGCTGGGATGAGGCAGAAAGTCCCCGGGGCCAGATAAGAGGGGAGGCAGGCGACAGGTAGGGCCCAGCAATCAGAAGCATCCCTCTGGAGATGGAGAGTGGGGGGCCAGGGACCATGGGTGAATAGGAAACCCTGGGGAGGACCCAGGACTACTGTGGGGACAAGGACAAGGGCAAAGAGTCATCCCAGGTCAGTTCCAAGACTCAGTCTGGGCATACACCAAGTTTGGGGCAGGGTACTCTGGACTACCTAAAAACAGTCCTAGAAACAGAGACTGGAGGGTCAGGGTCACCCCCAGTTGGTCACAGAGTCCTGGGGCTCCTTGGGCAGGTGTGGGGCTGCTCTAGCCAACCCTCCCCGAACTCCCTGGAAGTCTGAGTCACGGACCTTGTTGAACTCCACAGGGCTGAACACATCAATACGTTCAGAGAATAGCTTCTGGATATTGCTCAAGAGGTTTGTGTCCATCGGGGCACTGGATTGGGGGAGACAACGAATCAGAGCCTGCCCTGCACCTTGGCCCGCTTTTGTCCATTTCCCCTGGGGCTCCCCTGACCAGCCAGACCTGGGGGTATAGCTGGGGGCGTAGCGGCCCTGCTGCCGAGAGCTGCTGTACACGGAGAATGTCCTCTTGCTGGAGTCGCTGCTCTGGGCCTTGCGGACACCCTCTTCGTACAGGAGCCCCACCTGGTGGTAAAAAGAGGTACTGCAAGGAGGTCCTAGCACATGGTCGCTATTTACAGAACCAGTGGAGTGGGGCAAAGGCAGGACACAAGAGTTGGTCTGATGCCTAATCTTCAGCACCAACCCTGCCCTGACTTCCTAGGTAATCCTGAGCCTCCAGCGAAGATGCCATCACCCAGTGCTGAGGAGGAATCTGACCGTCCACACAGGCACTGCCCAGCCCCTTTCGTCTTCATCCTTGGAGATTTGTTTCCCCGGGGTTCCCTCACGGACACCTTGGCTACCGAACTCGCCCCGTGAGGAGAAGCCCAGATACACAACAGGTCCCCTCCTCCAGGCAAAGGCCGCTAGTGATCCTCTGCTGCCCCAGCCCCTCATGAAGGGACAGCAACACCCGCCCCCCCCCCCCACCCCGCCTGCGTCAGGGCTCCCTGGGCCAGCCTGGGCAGCACCTGCACGTCGATGGCGGTGGTATCCTCCACCACCCGCTTCATGACCGCACGCACGTTCCGGGGCTCCAGGGTGCTGAGCCAGTCCCGAGTCTCCACGCTCTTGCGCAGCATCTGCGATATCACCAGGCCCTGCACCTTCACGTAGTGGGTCAGCAGCCGCCGCGCTGTCTCCCTGGCCTCTGCACACAGTGTGCTCACGGGCGTCACCGGGGACTGATCCTGAGCCAAGGAGGCAGAGGACAGAGGGAGTGGGTACGGGGGACACCTCAGGGGCCACTGCCAACCAGGAGCTAGGCACAGACTAGGCAACATGGAGGCTGGGGTGCACATAGCCCGGGGTCTGGCCATGAGGGCACTGTCCAGCCACCTGCATTCCCGGCACCACCATCCCTGTAGGAACTAGTGCTTCACCTGCACCAGAAACTGTTCATCAGTGAGAGTGAGGATGTAGGAGATGGTGGCTGTCTCATAGTCCAGGCAGAGGCGGGAGAGCAGCAGGAGCAGGGCAGGTGGTGTGGCACCCCCCTTCTCCCCAGGGCTGTCGCAGAAGCTCTGAGCCGTCTGACACATAGAGCGGATGAAGCCCACGATGAGGCCCTCACGGACACCCTGACTGCAGAACTCACCCTGCAAGGACAAGGTGCCCAGATCCACGCAGGTCCCCTCTTCCAGGTGGGGCTGTTAATGACCCTCTGCTGGGGCTCTAAGTGCCCCAGCCCCCTGTGCAAGGGACATCATCATCCTGCATTCTAAGTACCTTGGAGCAGCTTCCCTGAGTGGGGGCAGGGAGAGCCAACACCGGGGACCCCACGGCACCACTATTCTCATCCCAGCTGCACACTCCCCATGCCTTCCCCACCCCCCAGACTGTGCACAAGAACCTGAAGCCACACTCAGAGTGCCTGGGACAGGGACTGCATGTGCCCTGGTAACTTGTCCCCAGTTCACCAAGCACTGTTATAAAGGGTATTGAAGGGTCAACCAGCAGGTTGAACAAGAAACACCCAAGAGAAGGCCGTACCCGGAAGTAGGGCTTGTTGGAGAAGGACACCTCTTTGGCGGTGAAAAGGTGCACTGCTGCCAGAGAGGCCTTAATGTGGCTCAGGATGGAGCTGGCCACATTGGCCAGCAACTCGGCCAGGCCAGGGCCCTCCTTCCCAGCCACGCGAGGTGCTGCCAGCGCCTGGCGGACGTCAGTCAGGCAGCCCAGGAAGGCCGCCCGGAGACCCTGCAGGTGGTGACCCAGGCGCTCGCGGGCCACTCGTTCCACGATCTCTGTGGCAGCGTCTGCCAGCCCGGCAGCAGCCAGCAGGGCCCCAGGAGCCCGCAGGCGCCGGTGGAAGCGATCCAGTGCCCGCACCAGCAGCGAGTTGTCACCACCACCCTGCTCCTGCGCCAGCCGCCGCTCCACCAGCGCAAAATAGCGGCTGCCCAGCTCCCGGGCGAAAGCTGCCAGCTTCTCGGCTCCTGCTGGGCCCTGGGCCGCAAACAGCTCCTGGTAGGCCGCCGCCACCTGGCAGAGGCCACCCACGAAGCCACTGCCTCCGTGATCAGTGAACTCTAACACGTCGGGAGCCGGAGGGGAGGGCCCCAGCTCGGCCTCCAGGTTTCTCAGCTCCTCCTCCAGCCGGCCGCGGGCGTTTGCCAGGAACTCCTCACACAGCTCCTCCGCAGGTTCGCCCAGGGCCAACAGCAGCTCCACGCACTCCGCCTGCTCCGGGGCACCTGAGCTGCCCTCCCTACACAAAGGAGACGGTAGTGAAGGGCAGGGCCGGGGCTGCTGGTGGATGGGGCAGGAGCAGGGCCACAGCTCCCGGAGGGCCCGGGGGCGGGGTATAGGTGGGCTCGGGCCGGCGAGAGCGCTGGAGTCAGGGCAGACGGGCCACACCTGAAGCGCTGCCGCAGCTGCTGGGCCAGACGAGCTGTGATGACCTGGCAGTCGTCCTGGATGGCGCGGAATGAGGGCAGGTGCTGGTACTGCTGCAGTACGGCCTGCGCACGGCCCTGGTAGCGCACTGCCTGCCCGTAGGCGCCCAGTTCCACACACTTGGTGAGGCGTGACGGCAGCTCGAAGAGGAACTGCAGCTTCCGCAGCAGCGCATGGACCCCTGGGGGAAAGAGGGTGGCGTGAGCCCCAGAGCCCCAGGAGAGGCCCACTGCAGGCCCCGCCTGGCAGCACCCACCTGCCAACTTGGTGATGCGCTCGTGGCGGTCCTGGAGCGTGGCGCTGATGCGCGCGCTGAAGTCCGTGATCACTGCCATGTTGGTGGCCAGCCGGTCCATTTCATCTTCCATCTTCCGGAAATCGTTCTTCATCTTCCGGATGGTGTCTAGAAGGGCAGAGGCCGAGGAGAGGGGAGAATGGGTGACTGCGGGGCCGGTGCAACCTCAGCCCACTCTCACACACCCCTTCACAGACGCCCCACGCTGCTCCAGGGGTACATGGATGATTCGAGAGAAAGGGCTGCGCACAGCGCAAATAGGGGCGAGGAAGGGGGAGGGGGTTATGTTCCCAAAGCAGGCATCACCTACATACGCCCTGTGAGCCCCTAGCCCTGGTGCCCAGGGGAGCCGGCCCTCAGAAGAAGTCCAGAGCCGAAGCAGGCCGAAGGTGCTTAGCCAGCTGCTGCCACTGTGCCTCAACTGTCCGTCAGACCACCAACAGCCAAGGCACAGATTGCTGGTTCCCAGGCACATCTGTGTGCCCAGCGCACTGCCCGGAGGAAGCAATACATTCCTGTTCACCCTCATCTCCTTTCCAGACCTCCCAAAGCCTTTCACGTGCTTTCCGGAACGTGGGCTGTCTTCTCTGAAGGGCCCTTTCCCTTCAGTCCTGATAGAAACCTGCCTAGGGAGGCTGCTGTTGCTTTCACACCCCAGGTGCCTGGGAGCCCCGTCCCTTCATGCTTCTAGATCATATTTAGATCTCCTCTTCAAAACCCCAGCTTCTCCGAAGACCATGCCATCAAGCTACAGACCTCCTCTTTGCTGTCTCTACTGTCCTCTGCCACTCCTCTCAGTTCCCGGTAACTGCTTCCTCTTGTCCCCCTCCTGTCACCTCCTTGTGCACACCCACATGGATGAGCCTTCAAACGTTCTTGACTGTTCACTGACTGCCTCAATTCCACCTACTTTAGTGTCTGCCTTTATCTGGTCCACCCTCTCCTTGCCATCACCAAGAACTGCCGCCTCTAAAATCTCAGCCTCAAGTCTCGCTGCCTTCTGTAATTTGGGCCACTCACCCTGTCTGCCCCGATAATCCGTTGGCCTCTGCAGGAAGTCTGGATGCACTGACCCCAGCACTTGGTCTCTGTTTACAACACCCCTCCTGGCTGCACTTCCTCCACCCTCACTGCTTTCAGAATTTGGGATTCTCCATCAGCATCATCACCGTTTGCAAACCCCCTTGCCTCTCTTGCCCCAACCCCCTCCATTACTTATCAGATAAAACCCTATGCAGGTTAAGCCCAATAAGCCACTTCCCCCGGCATCTGAACCAATCACCCCAACTGGCCTCCCTTTAAATTTTATAACCTCAAGTCCCAAAATAGCACTCCACACTGCCCAGCCATCCTTCCAAACCTTCTAGTGGGTCTGCTTTCCCATTGTCCAAGGTAGCATTTTCTTCTCAATCCTCAAAACTCCAATACAAGGCCAGGCTCAGTGGCTTACACCTGTAATCCCAACACTTTGGGAGGCTGAGGCAGGTGGATCACTTGAGGTCAGGAGTTTGAGACTAGCCTGGCCAACATGGTGAAACTCCATCTCATGCAAAAATTAGCCAGGCATCATGGCGTACCTGTAATCCCAGCTACTCGGGTGGCTGAGGCAAGAGAATCACTTGAACCCAGGAGGCGGAGATTGCAGTGAGCTGAGATTGTCCCACTGTACTCCAGCCTGGACAACAGAGTGAGACTCTGTCTCAAGAACAAACAAAAAACAACAAAACCTCCAATACACGCTAACTCTCAACTGGGATCCTGCTTCATATATGTACTTCATGGAGAAAATAAAAGGAAACATCAACTCCCTATAAATCTGCAAAGCAAACAGACTTCTGTGCACAGTCTATGTCTTCCGCTCTCCCTCTCCAGAGAGGTCTCATCCAATCCTGTAGCTGTGGTGACTGAGACACTTCTGCCTCCTGTTCTGACTAGAGCACTGCCTAATGACCTACTTAACACCTCCTTGATGGGGACAGTGCACAAAAAGCCCACATGTAACACCTCCAAAACAAAACTCAGGAGGAGGAGGTTGCAGTGAGCTGAGATCATGCCACTGCACTCTAGCCTAGGCGATGGAGTGAGACTCGGTTAAAAAAAAAAATAGCATTGGAATTATATCAGAGGACACCCAGCAGGTGTCTGCTGCTTGGGGTGAAGGAAGAAACCCAATACATTTGGTCTCAGAACTCTTTTGTGGTCATGATTGTGGTGATGTGAGTAGAAAGCAGTTTGCGTTTTTCCCAAACAACGCCATAAAATATACCCAAACCTTTCAATATGGCAGTTTACAAAGAAAAAAACTGTTTTGTTTTGTTTTGTTTTTTTTTTGAGACAGGGTCTCCCTCTGTCACCCAGACTGGAGTGCAGTAGCACAATCTCAACTCAGTGCAACCTCTACCTCCCAGGTTCAAGCTGGACCTGGGAGAAAATAAAAGCAAACATATATTAGTCTGGGTCCATACTGCTATAAAGAACTGCCTGAGACTGGGTAACTTATAAAGGAAAGAGGTTTAATTGACTCACAGTTCGGCATGGCTGGGGAGCCTCAGGAAACTTACAATCATGGCAGAAGGCAAAGGGGAAGCAAGGCACCTTCTCCACAAGGCAGCAGGAAGGAGAAGTGCCAAGCGAAGGGGGAAAATCCCCTTATAAAACCATCAGAGGTCATGAGAACTCAGTATCACGAGAATAGCATGGGGGAACCGGCTGAAAAAACCTCCTTCTTAACCAATTATGAGGTCAGAAAAGGAAATCAAAACTGCAATTGCAGCATAGGTAAAATAGCAAGAAAACGCTAAATTGGTAACGGCTTGGTAAATTCTATGGACAGAATGGATAATTTGCTACAAAAATAGGATTTACCAAAATGGATTGTAGAAAACAAGAACACACAAACAGAAAAAATAGAGAATATTGTGAAAGAAAGACCCTCCTCTCCCTTCCCCTCCACACCAAGGCGCCTGGCCCAGATGTCCAAGGGTGTTGCCACAGCTTGAAGGTCAGGTCCTTCCAATTCTCTGTATAAATACTGCCCCAGCAGAGAAATGACAACAGCTCTCACACAAACGTGGTAGAACAAACGTTAACACTGTTATGAAAACATAACAGAAGGCTGGGCGCAGTGGCTCATGCCTGTAATCCCCGCAGTTTGGGAGGCTGAGGTGGGCGGATCGCATGAGGTTGGGAGTTCGAGACCAGCCTGACCAACATTGAGAAACCCCGTCTCTACTAAAAATACAAAAAATTAGCCAGGCATGGTGGAGCATGCCTATAATCCCAGCTACTTGGGAGGCTAAGGCAGGAGAATCACTTCAACTTGGGAGGCGGAGGTTGCAGTGAGCCAAGATCGTGCCCCTGCACTCCAGCCTGGGCAACAAGAGCAAAACTCCATCTCAGGAGGGAAGGAGAAAAAATAAATAAATAAATAAATAAATAAAACACCATCTCAAAAAATAAATAACAGAAATACTTCAGAAATACACATTCATATTTCTTACAAATGAAGATGTAAGGATGAATTAAACAAATGGAAATGCACAGATAAATAAGCAAACAAAATCCAGCAGCGTATTAAAAGAATAATTGATTAAAATACTAGAGAAAATCCAAGAGAAAGAACTGCCCGAGACAAAGAACCTACAGGGCTAACATCTGTAGAGCTACTAAGGGTTTTTTAAAATTACATGGAAAGGTAGATCATGTATCAGCAAAATGAACTTTTCATTTTAGCAACACAGTCCATGAGAAAAGATCATTTAACCCTCTTAGAGATGATTTCATAGAGAGGAAGGTTACTAAGGAATAAAATCACATGATATAAAACATCCATCTTACTTTTGGGACCATTGGGCCCATTGCCTATATTTTGTTGGGAAAATCGTAATTTATTTTGGTTGGTTTATTTGCTTGAGACAGGGTCTTGCTCTGTCACCCAGGCTGGAATGCAATGGCACAAACACAGCTTACGACAGCCTTGAACTCTGGGGCTCAAGCGATCCTCCCACCTTGGCCTCTGAAGTAGCCAGGACTACACACATGCACCATCATACCCGGCTAATTTTTTTATTTTTGTTAAATTTTTTGTAGAGATGGGGTCTCTCTATGTTGCCCAGGCTGGTCTCAAACTCCTGGGCTCAAGCAATGCTCCCACTTCAGCCTCCCAAAGTGCTGGGATTACAGGTATGAGCCACTGTTCCTGGCAGGAAAATGATTTTTCTTGCCAATCCATAGATGGTAAATTAACGGACATAGCAAAGGCAGTGCTATGCAGTGAAAAACAGTAAAAGCAGGGCAGAGGCTGAGGTTCACAAAGGGATCATGGGCTCATGATCTACTGGGAGACAGAGGCTTGGCAGCTGATGAGGCGTTTCGTCTTCGCCCAGCGAATTCTTGGTTCTGCTTACAGGCCATGTGACAAGCTCCTTCCAGGTCTGTCAAAACCTACCATCCAAAGAGCAGACTCTTTTGGTAGCGGATGTCTGAGCCCATGACACTCAGGTGCTACCTCAAGAAGGAAGCTTTAAGCCAACTAAAGGTAAACTCCAAACACTAAGTTGTTACAAAAATAGAGTAAAAGAACACCTAGCACTGCTGTGTCCTGTCGCTGCTGCAGCCTGCATAGCTCTGGAGCCATTAAACTGGAGATAAAAATTAGACCATCTCCAAAAACAACAGTGAAAAGCATCCATACCATTCAGTCATAAAGACTGCACTGTTTATCTTTGCATTTCAAGCTTTTAAGAAAAGCAGGCCAGGCACAGTGGCTCACACCTGTAATCCCAGCACTCTGGGAGGCCAAGGCAGGGGGATCACCTGAGGTCACCAGCCTGGCCAACATAGTGAAACCTGTCTCTACTAAAAACACAAAAATTAGCTGGGTGTGGTGGCAGGCACCTGTAATCCTGAGTACTTGGGAGGCTGAGACAGGAGAATCACTTGAACCCTGGAGGTGGAGGTTGCAGCAAGCCAAGATTGCGCCACTGTACTCTAGCCTAGGTGACAGAGCAAGACTGTCTCAAAAAAAACAAAAACAAACAAACAAACAAAAAGCTTGTTAAGCAGTTTGCAACCAGGGAGAGTGAAAACCACTTGGATGCTAGGATGTTGGCTACTCCGGGAGGGGACTGGGTGGTAACTGGTAGGAGGCTCGGGGGCTTTGCTGGTTATGCTGTTTCCCAGCCTGGATACCGACTATGTGACTGCATTCCCTTTGTGAAATTCATGGAGCTGTCCACTTACGTGCACTTTTCTGTTTATCTGTTAATTTTCTTTCTTTCTTTGAGACAGGATCTGGCTCTATTACCCAGGCTGGAGTGCAGTGGCACAATCTTGGCTGACTGCAACCTCTGCCTCCCAGGTATAAGCCTTCCACCTCAGCTTCCTAAGCAGCTGGGACTACAGGGGCACAACGCCACACCCAGCCAATTTTTGTATTTTTTGTAGAAACAGGTTTCACCTGTTGGCCAAGATGGTCTTGAACTCCTGAGTTGATGCGATCTGCCCGCCTCTGCCTCCAAAAGTGTTGGGATTTGAGGCATGAGCCACCATGCCCGGCCTCTGTTAATTTTCAGTGAACTGTACTGTTAAAGACTGCTTTGTCTTTGGCAGGAGAAAAGAATTAGAAGAGGCTTTTCCCTGTATAACGTTTCAGATATTTCTAATTTTGAAACAAGTAATGCATTATTATACAATGAAATCCGATGTGCAGGTGAGCACTTGGCAAACTACAGCCTGCGGACCAAAGCTGGGTCAATGCCTGGTTTTTCTTTTTAATTAGGATATAACTGACATACCATAAAACTCAGTGGTTTTTAATATGTTTAATATATTCACAAGGTTGTACAACGTCACTATGTAATTCCAGAACATTTCATCATCCCCTAAAGAAACCCTGTAAGCCTCAGCAGTCATTCCTTATTCCCCTACTGCTAGAATCTGGCAACCATGAATCTATTTTCTGTCTCTATGGATTTGTCTATTCTACAGAACACATTTAACATAAATGAAATCATAGGCATATATGATTTACTTAGCATGTTTCCAAGGTTTATCTATGTGGTCGCCTGTGTCAGCATGTTATACTGTGTGGATATTTATTTTTATTCACTCATCAATTGATGGCCATTTGGATTGCTTCCACCTTGAGGCTATTATAAAAAGTGCTGCTATTGGCCAGGTGAGGTGGCTCACACCTGTAATCCCAGCACTTTGGGAGGCAGAGGCAAATGGATCACTGGAGGTCAAGAGTTTGAGACCAGCCTGGCCAACAAGGTGAAATCCCATCTCTACTAAATATACAAAAAAAAATTTAGCCAGGCATGGTAGCACACACCTATAATCCCAGCTACTCAGGAGACTAAGGCAGGAGAATGGCTTGAACCGGGGAAGTGGAGGTTATAGTGAGCCAAGATGGTACCACTGCACTCTAGCCTGGGTAACAGAGCTAGACTCTGTCTCAAAAAAAAAAAAAAAAATGCTGCTATGAACATTTGTGTACATGTTTTTGTGTGAACATACATTTTCAATTCTCTTTAGTATATTTCTAGGAGTAAAATTGCCAGATCATATGGTAACCTGGTTTGTGGTTCTGAAGAACGATCAAACTGTCTTCCACATTGGGTGCAGCATTTTGTGTTTGGATTTGCATTTCCCTAAGACATAATGATGTTGAGCATCTTGTTATGTGCTTATTGGCCACTTGTGTTTTCTCTGGAGAAGTGTCTACTCAAATCCTTTGCCCATTTTAAATTAGGGTTATTTGTCTTTTTAGCCCTGAGCGAAAAAAGGTTATTTATATATTCTGAATGCTAGATCATTATTAGATATATAATTTGCAAATATATTGCCCCAGTCCGTGGGCTGTCTTTTTTTTTTTTTTTTTTTTTGTTATTTTTTGAAACAGGGTCACACACTGCCACTCAGGCTGGAGTGCAGTGGCATGATCTCAGTTCACTGCAGCATCAACCTCCTGGGCTCAAGTGATCTTCCCACCTCAAGGTCCCAAGAAGCTGGGACTACAGGTGCCTGCCACCACACCTGGCTAATTTTTGTGTTTTTAGTAGAGATGGGGTTTCACCATATTGGCCAGGCTGGTCTCGAACTACTGACTTTGTGGTCTGCCCCCCTCAGCCTCCCAAAGTGCTGGCATTACTGGCGTGAGCTACTGCAATTGGCCAATTTTAGCTCTATGTGTAGGTCTATGATTCGTCTTGAATTAATTTTTGTATGTGATGTGAGGTAGGGATCCAACTTCACTCTTGTTTTTTCTTGTTTTTGTGGTTTGTTTGTTTGTTTGAGACCGGGGTTTGCTCTGTCATCCAGGCTGTAATGCAGTGGTACAATCATAGCTCACTGTACCCTTAACCTCTTGAGTTCAAGCAATCCTCCTGCCTCAGCCACTCAAGTAGTTGAGACTACAGGTATGTGTCACCACACCTGGCTAACTTTTTAAAAATTGTTTGTAGAGACTGAGAACTCACTATGTTGTCCAGGCTGGCCTTGAACTCCTGAGCTCAAGTGATCCTCTCACCTTGGCCTCCCAAAGCACTGGGATTACAAGCATGAGGCACTGTGCCCTGCCTTCAACTTCATTCTTTTGCCAATGGATATCCAGTTGTCCCAGCACTACATCATGTGTTGAAAGGATTATTTTCCCCATTCAATGACCTTGGCATCCTTATTAAAAATCAGTTGACCTTAAGGATAAGCTTGCAGGAAAAAAAAAAAAAATCAGTTGACTGCAGACACACAGTTTGGTTCCGGACTCTCAATTCTATTCAATTGATCTGGATATCTATCCTATGCCAATATTACACCACCTTAGTTATTGTAGATTTACACTAAGTTTTAAAGCTTGGAAGTGTGGCTGGGTGAACTGGCTCACACCTGTAATCCCAGCACTTTGGGAAGCCAAAGCAGGAGGATCACTTTAGCTCAGGAATTCAAGACCAACCTGGCCAAGATAATGAGACCCTGTCTCTACAAATTTCTTTTTCTTTTCTTTTCTTTTATTTTTTTGAAACAGAGTCTCACTCAATTACCCAGGCTGGAGTACAAGGGCGCAATCTCGGCTCACTGCAAACTCTGCCTCCTGGGTTCAAGCGATTCTTGTGCCTCAGCCTCCCAAGTAGCTGGAATTACAGGTGTGTGCAACCACACCCAGCTAATTTCTGTGTAGGGTTTCACCATGTTGGCCAGGCTGGTCTCGAATTCCTGACCTCAAGTAATCTGCCCACCTCAGCTGTAGATTAGTCAGGGTGGTGGAAAAATTATAGAAACCTTCTTAGAAGGCCGGAAGGTTTTGCAAAAGCCTTGGGAAAGAGGTTATGGCTGAAGGTAGCCTAACCTCCTTACCTTGAGCTAATAGCTAGGAGCAGATACAAAGAAATGAAAAGGAGTTTATCTAAATAACTTGTTTACTCATGTGGTCTTCTGTCTCTTTTTTTCTTTTTTCTTAGCCATGCATGAGCAGTCATGTGGTCTTAAGACTGATTTTTTATCTTCCATGGGTGCATGACTGCTCTCTACTGGGGGTTAGCAATGTTAATTACCCTCTAATGGTGTTTACTTGGAACCTTTCTCATTTAATCTGTACTAAATATGAAGGCTACTGGCTTATCAGGGTGGCTGCTAATTCTGGAAGCAGAGACACTTAGTCATGCTGACAGGCAAAATATCTGTGTCAGTGTATATCTTTCATCTGTCAGTCAGTGAGGGTCTGCGGGTAGGACCTGGCACTCAGTGTCCCAAAGTGCTGGGATTACAGGAGTGAGCCACCACACCCAGCCCAAAACACTTCTAAAAAATTAGCCAGTTGTGGTGGCACACGCCTGTGGTCCCAGCTATTCAGGAGGCTGAGGTGGGAGGATCACTTGAACCTGGGAGGCCAAGACTACAGTGAGCTGTGATCATGCCACTGCACTCCGTCTCCAAAAAAAAAAACTTGGAAGTGTGAGTCTTCCAACTTTGTCCTTCATTTGCAAAGTTATTTGGGCAATTCTGGATCTCCTGCAATCCCTCATACAATTTTATGCTGTTTGTCAATTTCTGCAAAAAAAAAAAAGTCAGTTGGAAAAGTGATATGAAAGACATTGAATCCATTTGGGAAGTACTGCCATCTTAAATAGTAAGTTAAAAAGTACATGGCCGAGCACAGTGGCTCACACCTGTAATCCCAGCACTTTGGGAGGCTGAGGCAGGTGGATCACGAGGTCAGGAGTTCAAGACCAGCATGGCCAAGATGGTGAAACCCTGTCTCTACTAAAAATAACAAAAAAAATTAGCCAGGTGTGGTGGCAGTCACCTGTAATTCCAGCTACTCGGAAGGCTGAGGCAGAGAATCACTTGAACCTGAACCCAGGAGGCTGAGGCTGCAGTGAGCCGAGATCACGCCACTGCACTCCAGCCTGGGTGACAGAGCGAGACTCTGTCTCAAAAAAGTAAAAAAATAAAGATAATAAATAAAAAGTTCTCTGATCAATGAACATGGAATGTCTTCATTTATTTAGGTCTCCTTTAATTCCTTTCAACAATGTTTTATAGTTTTCAATATACAAAATACTGAAAATACCTTTACTTCTTTTATTAAATGTATTCCTAAATATTTTATTCTTGATATTACTATAAATGGAACTGCTTTCTTAATTTTTTTTTTGAGACAGAGATTATATCATCTGCAGACAGAGATAGTTTTACTTCATCCTTTCTAATCTGGATGCCTTTTATTGCCCAGGCTCTAATACCTCTAGTACAAAGTCAAATAGAAATGGTAAGAGCTGACATCTTTGTCTGATTCTTAGCAGGAACGTTTTCAGCCTTTCACTGTTAAGTATGATGTTACCTAGGGGTTTCTCATCATTCGCTGGTTAAGGAAATTCCCCTTCTTTTCTTAAATTTTTATTTTTTTAAGTTTTTTTTTTTCTTCTTTTTTTTTGAGACAGAATATCACTCTGTCACCCAGGCTGGAGTACAGTGGTGCGATCTTGGCTCACTGCAACCTCTGCCTCCTGGGTTGGAGCAATTCTCCTGCTTCTGCCTCCTGAGTAGCTGGGATTACAGGTGTATGCCACCACACCTGGCTAATTTTTGTATTTTTAGTAGAGATGGGGTTTCACCATGTTGGCCAGGCTGGTCCTGAACTCCTGATCTCAGGTGATCCACCCACCTCAGCTTCCCAGAGTGCTGAGATTACAGGTGTGAGCCACCAAGCCTGGCTGCAACTTTTTATATTTTTAGTAGAGATGGGGTTTCACCACGTTGGCCAGGCTGGTCTCGAATTCCTGACCTCAGGTGATCCCCCTGCCTCAGACTCCCAAAGTGCTGGGATTACAGGTGTTACAGGCATGAGCCACCGCACCCAGCCAGCCAAATTTTAATTTTTTTTTAATTGACAAATAATAATTGTACTTATCTATGGGGTACATAGTGATGTTTTCATATATATATAATATATAGTGACCAGATCATGGTAATTAGCATATCCATCATCTCAAACATTTATCATTTATTTGTATTGGGAACATTCAACATCCTCCTTCTAGCTATTTGAAACTATATTTTATTGTTAACTATAGTCATCCTACAGTGATACAGAACACTAGAATGAATTCCTCCTATTTGGCTGTAATTCTGGATCCTTTAACACATCTCTTCCTATCCCTCCCTTGAGGAAAGTTCCCTTTTAGTCCTGATTCATTAGTGTTTCACCATGAAAGGTTGTTTGATTTTATGGGATTTTTTTTTTTTTCTGTATCTATTGAGTTGATCATGTGTTTTGCCCTTTTTCTTATTACTATTTATCTTATTACTATGAGGCATTATATTGAGTGGTTTTCTTTTTCTTTTTTTTTTCTTTTTTTGGAGACAGGGTCTTACTCTGTCACCCAGGCTGGAGTGCAGTGGCACGATCACAGCTCAGTTCAATCTAATCTCCCAGGCTCAAGCAAGCAATCCTCCCACCTCAGCCTCCTAGGCAGCTAAGACCACAGGTGCATGCCATCACGCCAGCTAATTTTTAAAGATTTTTTTTTTGTAGAGGCCAGGTGCAGTGGCTCACACCTGTAGTCCCAGCAGTTTGGGAGGCCGAGGTGGGCAGATCACCTGAGGTCAGGAGTTCAAGACCAGCCTGGCCAAACATGGTGAGATCCTGTCTCTACTAAAAATACAAAAATCGGCTGGGCTTGGTAGCAGGTTCCTGTAGTCCCAGTTTCTCGGGAGACTGAGGCAGGAGAATAGCTTGAACCTGAGAGGTGGATGTTGCAGTGAGCTGAGTATATGCTATTGCACTCCAGCCTGGCGACAAGAGGGAAACCTTGTCTCAAATAAATAAATAAATAAAAGTAATTAAAATTAAATTAAAAAATTAAATGCCTGGATCCAATAAATCTCCGTCTTTGCTGAGGGGCTCTGTGTGTTTGTGTTGGCACACCTTAAACACTCAGCCAGACAGTTTCTAACTTGGCCTTAGCCTTCACTTCCTGCTTGTGCAGAGCCTAGAGATGAGCCAGGCATGAGAGCTCAGCGCATTCTCAGGTCTTTCCTGAACCAACATACAGCCCTACAAATGCCTGTGGCCTTCAAGATTCCCAGGAATACGTCAGAGCTTGTCAAAGCCGCTGTGGATATCCATTTCTCAGCTTTTCATTAAGCCTTTTTTGGTCAGTCTACGTCTGTACCAACTACCACCCACCAACTCGGGCAGTCGCAACACTGGCCTACAATCATTTTGACAATGAAAAAGTCCTGGTAGCCAGCCTGGCCAATATGGTGAAACCCCATCTCTAGTAAAAAATACAACAATTAGCTGGCTATGGTGGCACACGCCTGTAAGCCCAGCTACTTGGGAGGCTGAGGCAGGAGAATCACTGGAACCCAGGAGGTTGAAGTTGCAGTGAGCCGAGATCATGCCACTGCACTCCAGCCTGGGCAACAAAGCAAGACTCCGTCTCCAAAAAAATATCCCTGGTAGGCTGGGTGCAGTGGCTCATGCCTGTAATCCCAGCAATGTGGGAGGCCAAGGTGGGCAGATCACGAGGTCAGGAGTTCAAGACTAGCCTGGCCAGCATGATGAAACTCTGTCTCAACGAAAAATACAAAAAAATAGCTGGGCGTGGTGGTGAGCACCTGTAATCCCAGCTACTCTGGAACTTGAGGCAGGAGAATCATTTGAACTCAGGAGAGGAAGGTTGCAGTGAGCTGAGATCACGCCACTGCATACTAGCCTGGGCGACAGAGCGAGACTGTGTCTCAAACACAAAACAAAACAAACCCCTGGTACCAGGCCTAGCTAATTGTTGTTTGTATGTTTAGTGGAGAAGGGGTTTCACCATCTTGGGCAGGCTGGTCTTGAACTCCTGAACTCGTGATCCACCTGCCTCAGCCTCCCAAAGTGCTGGGATTACAGGCATAAGCCACTGAGCCTGGCCTGGTGATTTTTGGGTTTTTGTTTTTTTTTTTTTTGAGATGGAGTCTCGCTCTGTCGCCAGGCTGGAGTGCAGTGGTGTGATCTCCGCTCACTGCAACCTCTGCCTCCCAAGTTCAAGTGATTCTCCTGCCTCAGCCTCCTGAGTAGCTAGTACTACAGGCGCGTGCCACCACGCCTGGCTAATTTTTGTATTTTTAGTAGAGATAGGGTTTCACCATGTTGGCCTCATGTTCTGTCAGCCCTGGGCGCCCGAAGTGCTGAGATTACAGACATGAGCCACCACTGCCGGCCTGAGGTGTTATTTTTTAAGGCTACAGCTGAGTTGGAGAGCAAGCAGTGGGGCCAGGACAAGTTAAAACACCACAAGGTTCACTATTCTTACCAAGATTCAGCCATTTCTGAATATTCCCTGGATTGCTTGCTGCAAACCTTGGTTAATTTCCAGAGGAAAGTTGTTTCTGACTATTCCGGCTAGATTTTTCATAGCTTTTTTTTTTTTTTTTTTTTTTTTTTTTATAAGCGGACTAGAGCTATCACCCACCCGGGAGTGAACACCCGGTAAAACAGCAAAAAACAAAAACCCCCACCCAGGAACAACCCATAAAAC